>JAIPRL010006726.1:13079-26144 GCA_025469235.1 Pemphigus obesinymphae
TGTGTACGGTGTACCAAATGTTCTACAATAACTTGCAGCTGTGCAGTACAAATACAGTAATACAAAATACTGAGGCAAGTTTTGGGTGATTTTATATCGATTTTTTATAAAACTCGTATGGTAATCAGACTAAAGGTAATATCATTAAAATTTATTTTTAGAAATATCTTAAGTTTATTTCGTCACTTTATACTTTCTTTCAAATTGTTCTGTTAACAATTTCTATAATCCGATTTCCGTTACTATCTTATATATATATATATATATATAGATATAAATACAGAATTTAAATGTATTATACTTTACCATTGTTGTAATAGTATTAATTTTACTAATATTATAATATAACTGACATAATATATTATTATCACGATTTAACACTCCGAATTTAAAATATTTCAAATATGATTGTACTTATTGAGGCTCAAGGAATTCTCCGATACAAGATAAGAACCAACATGTTACACCTAATTTTTTTTAAACAATTTATAGAAATTAATAATCTTATATAATATTATTTTACTCAAAAATTCTTTATTTAAAAAAAAATAATATCTTATTAAAATAAATTATGTTTATAAAATTTAATTTTGTCCTAAACATTGAATACGATATTTGTAAAAATATAATGTTCTTCAGAATATCATTTTGTTCAAATTCAATTTTAAACATGTGTACGGTGTACCAGATGTTCTACAATAACTTGCAGCTGTGCAGTACAAATACAGTAATACAATGTACTGAGGCAACTTTTGCATGATTTTATATTGATTTTTTATAAAACTCGTATGGTAATCAGACTAAAGGTATTATCAAATAATGTTTTTTTTCAGAAACATGTTAAGTTTATTTCGTCGCTTTATACTTTATTTCAAATTGTTCTGTAAATAATTTAAATTATCCGATTTTACAGTATGCATGATATCTAGGATATCTAAGTATCTGGGGACGCAATAATAATGTAAAAATAATTTGAAGCCGTGTTCATAAAGATAATATGTAATAATAATTACCATAGTAAAACCAATCGAAATATTATTTATAGAATTGAAGTGTAAATACAAAGAGTTCAGACCAATATTTCGTTGGTTGATAAAAGAAAGTTTAAGATGTTAAAATATCTCTCTCAATATTTTCAAAAAACTTATGAAAACAGCCAGTAGTGAATATATGGTTAACGGAACAAACCAGAAATAATATAGTACAAACGAATATGGAAACTATTGGTATATACTATGATGACAGAAGGATTATACATCCTCTTTACTTGAACGCAATTGCAGTTATTAAGCAGAAAAATGCAATAATCAGGTGGAGACCAAAATTGCTAAAGGGGCAAGACAAAAGTGAAATATATCACCTACATTATTCATCCTACACATAGAAAAAGCTTTAAAGGGAGTTGGGGAAGGAAACTTTGGAGGAGTTAAAGTAGGCGGAATGCTTGTGGAAAGGTTGTGTTTCGCTGATGACGGTCCTGTAATTGCAATAAGCGTAGAAGACCCAGGTAAAATGCTTGAAAAAATTAATGATACTTTAAATGAACACTGAATAAAAATAAATCAACGGAAGAATAAAGTTATGATATGCAATAAGCAGCAGTTATACGTAAACATAGAGTCTTGGATGGAATAATATTGGAGACAGTTCAAATTTTCACATACCTGGGTAGTAAAATCACAAATGATGGGAAAAGCCATAAATTTACAGTATGCAGGATAGGACGGGACAAACAAGCCTATTATAAAAAGAAAAACCTTTTCACTTCAAATACAGTAAATATGGAGACCAGGACAGCACTAATAAAAAGCTTTGTGTGGAGCGTAGCCCTATATGTAGCAGAGACTTGGACTATACTGAAGGCCGAGAAAGCTAAAATAGAGGCTTATAAAATATGGTGTTGGAGAAGAACGTTAAAAATTCCATAGACAGAAATGGTGAAAAATGTTGAGGTTTTTAAAAGAATGAATACTCAAAAATCAATATGGAATACACTGAGGTTGAGGAGGAATACATAGATCGGACATCTAATAAGGAATAATCCTTGGATAACTACGATAATTGAGAAAAACATTGAAGGCAAACCTCGAAGGGGAAGGCATAAAAAATTTTCGTGAAGCAAGTGATGAAAGACAAAGGTATAAGAACGTATATTGACATAAGGAGAAATATAGAGGACAGAGAAATATGGAGAGAAACAATAATAATCATTTAACCAAATGTCGGATTGTAAAAAAAAAAAATATATCCTCCATTAATGGATATTTGGTGGAAAAACAGCTACATTTCTCATTGAGGATAATTATGGTTTTTGAGTTTTATTTCAAAAATAGTATTTCTAAAAACGAATAAAGCCGGGAAGTAAATTGCACGTTGGGTAGGATAATGATGCTGGATATAAAATTTATAATAGTTTATTATATTATTTCAAATTTAATGATCTATCATCATTTGCCCGAAATTCAAACTCATTTCATACAAAAATAATAGATATTATCAAAAAAATTAAATGGCTTTTAAAAAATATTCTACGTACCGATTATTACAATTTTTTGTATGTAGCTAGAATAGCGTAAATAACGATTTTTTAAATGTTTTCTGTGTAGCTTGAATGACGAAATTTTAGAACAGTTTTAATTTTTCAGATTTTAAAATCTAAAATAAGGCCTATTATGGATTAAATGAAAATTTCTATAAATATTTAAAAATTTGAAAAAAAATTTCCAAAAATTCTAAAATTCAAGTTGACTGATGTATTTTTTCTCACAAAATTGAACATATTTCATATCGAAATATCGAAAAAATTAAATTTGAATTAAAAAATAAATTTAAATGACTGTCTATTTAAAAATATACTATGTGCCGATTTTTAAAATGTTTTGTATGTGGCTAGAGTAGCGTACATTTAGCATTGTATTAAATTGTTATGTCTTAAAACCTAAATTTTAAACTAATATTAATTAAATATCTCAAATTTACATATGACTATAAAGAGCTTAAATATTATTTGTACAATTATACAACGTATATACGTTTGTGGTGATAATTTCATGCTACTAGCATTATAAAATTTTTGGAGTTTTAAAGAAATTTACCACAATTGTGTTTACCGATTTTTATAAAAAAATTTATAGTTTTTTCTTATGCATTTATCCAAAAAACTTGAAAACGAAACCGACCTCTCTAATGTACCAAATTTATACAAATAACTACCAGAAAATAGTGCTACTTGTTGTGTTCAGAACACTAATTCTTATACAATTTTTGGGTACAGACATAAATTAAAACACATCATCGTAAAAATAATACATTCCTTGCTTCACTCAGTTTCTAAAATAATCACAAAGTGCATATTTCAGTAATATTGTATTTAAGTATTTATTTTTCCAACTTTTTTTTCATAGTAAATGTGTTAGGCTGAACTCTATTCACAATCGATTTATTTAAATCAATTATTCATTGTTTCTAAAAGAGCAATACATAAAATATGCTCTTATTACATAATGTCGATTTAGATTTTAAGGTATTTCAAACTTGATTAAAACAAAATAATACGTTATTATTAATTACTTATTTAATCTACATTAAATATATATATATACATATTTATTTATATCAAAATATACGTCCTTACATTATTGATATATAAGACGTATATTTTATTACCTGTTAAGAAATAAAATAAAATGTGTTTCTTTATAAATATATTTAGTATATGCACGTATTCACCTTAAAAATTTGTTATTTATATTTACTATATATATATATATATTATACTTTACCATTGTTGTTATAATATTAATTTTAGCAATATTATAATTTAACTGATATAATATATTATTGTCACTATTTAACACTCCGAATTTCAAATATTTCAAATAGGATTGTATTTATTGAGGCTCAAGGAGTTCTCCGATACAAGTTAAGAACCAACATGTTACACCTAATTTTTTTTAAACAATTTATAATAATTAATAATCTGATATTACATTATTTTACTCAAAAATACTTTATTTAAAATAAATTAATATCTTATTAAGATAAAAATATGTTCATAAAATTCAATTTTGTCCTTCATATTAAATACGATATTTGTAAAAATATACGGTTTTTTAGAATATCATTTTGTTCAATTTCAATTTTAAACGTGTGTACGGTGTACCAAATGTTCTACAATAACTTGCAGCTGTGCAGTACAAATACAGTAATACAAAATACTGAGGCAAGTTTTGGGTGATTTTATATCGATTTTTTATAAAACTCGTATGGTAATCACACTAAAGGTAATATCATTATAATTTATTTTTAGAAATATCTTAAGTTTATTTCGTCACTTTATACTTTCTTTCAAATTGTTCTGTTAACAATTTCTATAATCCGATTTTCTTTACTTTCTTTTAAACATATAAATATAAACCCAGAATTTAACAGTATTATAATTTACCACTAGATCTATTGATAATATGGAAATAGAAATCATCTATATTGATATTTTACGTATACTACTTGAATTGGAGAAACATACAATTTACCTCTTTCAATACTCTTCTATAAACAATTTAAATTTAATTCAATTTGATTTTAAGCATGTGTACGTTTAACTATATGTTTTACAATTATATACAATATACAATGAAAGAATATATCATCAAACAGAATTTATTTTAATTTCAACAACTATGTATTTTGTTATGTTATAGATGACATATTAAGTTTTCAAAAATAAAACTTATTAAGTTAAAACTAAAATTAAAAACAATATAAAAGTAGACAGTTTATATACACATATTTATATTAATTACATGTAACATATATGAATATAATCATTGAATGGCGAGTACGTTACAATTACTGGACCGTTCACACAAGTAGCGCTGTTTTACAAAATAGAAACAAATTTGTAGTCATGGTCATCCCGATATGTGGTTAGTGTCCGCGTTCGCCGACAAGGTGTCACCGGATCGTCTATTGTATAATAGGTATAATGGGTCACCTTAGTTGAGGTCCATCCAGCCAATTCACGAACTCAGTTTGTCACACATATTATCGGAATACATTTTGTTATATATTTTTTCGTCATTAGAGCTGTTTAATTACACATATCATATGCTGCTAATTTTACACAAAAAGCCCTAAATCTTCTCATGTTGTTTTTTTCTCAATATAACATATTAACTCATATATCTTG
The DNA here is from genome assembly GCA_025469235.1 of Pemphigus obesinymphae. Lineage (NCBI taxonomy): Eukaryota > Metazoa > Arthropoda > Insecta > Hemiptera > Aphididae > Pemphigus > Pemphigus obesinymphae. The sequence continues at coordinate 18,268 of JAIPRL010006726.1, forward strand.
AATTTTGGATGTTGTTGATGTACTGATACATTTTTTTGGACATTTAAAAGATATTGGTGGTGTAGTTCTTGTAATGTAAGCCAACCCTTCCTTAATTAATATTAAATTAATTCTAATCTTTCCAAAATGAAGTTGTAATTTGTTAGTATTGTTTAGTTCAAATTGTGCAATTTTTCATAACATAACATAACCATCACCAGGAGAAAAAAAAATTAGCAATGGTTAACAAACTGACGAGCACATTTATTTAAGATTATTTTGGCAGTTATCTTTACTGAAAACCGAATTTTAATTGTTATTGATCGTTTTTCAAAATTATTCTGTAATATCCAATTTTTAATGTTAAAAATTACTATAATTTTAAACTTGTGTATGGTTTACCATATGTTCTACAATCAGTTGCAGTTGTTCAGTAGAAATACAGTAATACAATATGCTGAAGCAACATTTGTTTAATTTCATAGCGATTTTGTATGATACTCGTATGGTAATCAGACTAAAGGTAATATAACTTAAATGTGTTTTTAGAATTATGTTAAATTTACAAGTATTTTGTCGCTTCATACATTCTTTCAAATTGTTCTGTTAATAATTTCAATAATCCAATAGGAATTCTCCAATACAAGAAAAGAATCAACATATTTCTTATAAATCAGGGTAATATACATTAGGCAATTTTTTTTTAGAGCTTTCTATTTTTAATAAATTTGATAATAATTTTGTTTCAAAAAAATCGATAATGTTGTTAATTAATAATTGTTGTTATTAAATATTGAATAATTGTTTCTATAATAGAAATATAGAATCTTACATGATGTACAACGGCAGTTGTTCATTTGTACATTATTCACTTGAAAATTAATTAGTATGCAAAAATAATTTAAAGCTGAGCTCATAAAGATAATATGTAATGATAATTATCATAGTAAAACCAATCAAAATATTATCTATAAAAAGAAGTGTAAATATAAAGAGTTCAGACCAATATTTCGTTGGTTGATAAAACAAAGTTTAAGATGTTAAAATATCTCTCTCAATATTTTCAAAAAACTTATGAAAACAGCCAGTAGTGTAGATTTTATTTTTATACATTTCAAAATACTTAACTATATTAGTGCCAGGAGTAGCTTTTTTACCTTTAATCTTAATTTATCTCTTTTTCTAATAGAAATTAAAAGGCCATTTGTAATCTAGCGTTTTAATTTTTGTTTTTTTATTTTACATAAGTAAATTGATGTTGAATATATAGTGTTGATTCAGGAATATAACTCATAAGAGTATTATGAAAGTTATTTGCGTAATTATCGACATTTATTTCATTGATTACATTACTCCAATTGGTAAGCGGTAATTTATTAAGCAATGTATTCCATTTAATTTTTTTAATTTTACGTTTGTTACCTAGTTTAGTTTCATTATTTTGTATTGTTAATCCAACTACATAAAGATCATTTATACCGAAACTGTAAATAAAACTTACAATATTATTAAAGTCCTAATAAAAATGTGATCAATATATGAAGCACTATTTTCTGTTACTCTAGGGAAATTTGAAATACATTATCAAAACCAATTTCAGCTATATAATCGAGATATTCAGGTTTTTTAATATCGTTACTATCATTAGAAATATCAGTATTTATATATCCTAATATTATTGAATTGTTTGATTTAATTTTTGACGCATGTTGTTTAATTACTAATAAAATTGTTCAAATTATTACTTGGACTTCGATATAAAGCAATAATTTCATATATTATGTTATTACCTATTTAAAAAAGTAAATAATTGTATTTATCAATAAAAATAACTGTAAATTCATTAATTGGATATTTATTATTAATGTAAATAATTATTTCACTGTATTGATTAAATTAATTATCTTATGTTTTAATTGCATTAAAATTGTCTATATTGTAATTAATGGTATTATTAAAAAGCCAAGCTTCAGTCAAAACTATGCAGTCGAACGAATTTAGAGTTCTACTTTTCATTACTAAAAATTCAGAGAAATTTTTATTAACTATACGAACAGATTATATTGATCCGATTGAAGGACTAATATTCAAGGTAGGTATAGATAAGTGTGCTAGATAGTGGTAATAACTGGATCCAGTGACGTGGCGAGGGGGGTGTTATAGGTGTAACAACACTCCCCACATTATCAAAAAAAAATTGAGCGTGTCTATTTATTACATGTATATTGTATATATATAAAAAAAGAGCAAGATAAATGATTTTACAATATGATACCCTACCTCTATACGTAATCGTAACTATCATTATATAAATTACATAACAATGTTCGTATTTTCTAAAAAAAATATGATGTTAAAGATTGATTATTGAATATTGATAAAACGAACTATGATGGTCTATGGTTTATATTCTATAGTTATTTGTCAATCGGTAACCACATTTACCATTTTCCAATCAAGATAGATAAGAAAGTTGTCATCAATATCAGTGTATTTATCAGCTGTTAAGGTTTTTCACACGAACTAAGATACCAAACCACACCGAAAACTGTGATAGTGTGGCAATGAAAAAAGAATTTGCGTTTTTCTGTAAAATGTTGACATTATTTCAATTTGACTGTTTTGATTATTATATACTTATCATGGCACATACAATTAGTAAATAAGCTAAGAATTTCATTGCGTCATATTTTATAAAAAAAAACCTAAAACATCACTATACAATGTATATGAACTTATGAAAGTAAACTCAATAAGTCTACCATTAAGTCGTTAATTGCAAAAAGAAAATATGGACTTAGCACTAGCAATGGACATTTCTGATAAAGTTATAAGTACAATAGTTCAATTACGAACAGAAACGAAATAGGAATTTAAAACGATTTTTCTGAGGTTGAAAAGAAATGCAAATCCTTAGGAATTTTTATTTCAATAGCTAGAGTTACAATAACTCGCCCTATTGTAATATTGTAACAAAATCTGTGGAAATTTATTAAATGATTTCAATATACAAACCATTTTTAAATAATTTTTCTAAACAACTTAATAAAAGATTGATGATTAATGAATGACAGTTTTACTTGTTTAATAAATCCACGTGAATTAATTTAAATCAAATAAAGATCTTCCAAAAACATATTTATCAGATACTGAAATATAGATTAAGTAACTGCAATTAGTGAATTCACAATATAGCATCAACAAATAAAAAGAAGGTACCCAAGTATATAATGGAAGCTTTAAATAATTGCAATGAAGATATATTTCTAAGTTTCCAACTATTTACAAACGTTTAATTATATTGGCTATATTTCCGGTCATAACTTCTTCTATTGAAAGGTCCTTTTCAACACTTAGACGTTTGAAATCATATTCATGAAGTACGACTGGTGAAAATCGTCAAAATAATTTGGCAATTATGAATATACATCGTGATATATTAGTATCAACAGAAAATGTAATACGTGAACTAAATATTAATAAGATAAATAAGATAAATGTCGTATAAGATTAATGTAATAATTAGATTTATTATATATTATAATAAAATATTTGTATATAAATCAATTTTCAAAATATAAATAGATACGGTATATTTTATTTTTCCATTAAGGTTGTTACTTTTCATGACACCTCCCTTTGGAAATTCCTGGCTACGCGCCTGACTGGATCCACATTAATTGAGTCTAATTAAAATTATTTATATATAATCGTCGAACAATCTTCAGCTACACAAGGTTTTTTATATTTTACACTACTACTATAGGTGTTTTAGGTGGAAAGAATATGCAGGGATTTAGTGTTTTACGAGAGTCCGGGAACGCATTATATATTTGACCGCCTTCTCGCTACTGTTAGGTGGCTCATTACCAAACTCGGGCATAATTACCCATAACGAAAAGATACACATCGTTCACAAGGACATCTTAATATCGCCCTTTAACTAACCAAAAAGAAACGCGTCCTATATCCATTATATTTTAGGTCGTATTATTTTCGTGTTATTCCTCTGTATTACACGTGTAATTTCAATGTCAATATATACCCAACCACTATTATAATTTCGCATATTCAAGTCGTGGATACTACCACTTCTCTTCCTCCTCCCCCACTAGTCTTCCCCTTTATTTTTTCGATCCACCACATATACTCCGTGTAACTCTCAGCTTACTACACTGTTTATGTATATATTCTCATGAATACATGATCACTACATATGTTATCATATTATAATTTAGACAAACAAAAAAATATATATACGAAGAGTGATTTGTGATTTGAACATGAAATATGGTAAAAATGTAATATTAAAATATCAAACTTTGTGACCAATAACAACCAATAACAAATTTTAGAAGACTTTGTAGGTTTTTCAATAATAAACGCCACTTACGAAGATGTATAATTTTATTAGTACATACTATAATAATAATATATATATATATATTTAAATTATAATTGTTCACACACCTTCTTTAAGCAAATACTTGAATTGATTGTGGTGATTTCAAAAAATAATTCGATGATCATTTTGTATAAATAATAAATGAATACTTAAAAAATATTATATTACAAATACATTATACTTCGATAAATTCATACTAAATTAATCTTCCTTATTAAAGAATATTCAAAATGCTTATAATTAGTGAACTGTATAATATTAATTTCCATTTATCTACAAAGTGAAATTGCATGATTTAAGCAACTTTTATCTCCAAATGGTTTTTTTAAAATTAAGAGCAATTGTATTTATATTTTTTCTAAATCTGGTACTATAAATATGGTTACACGATGGTAATTACAATTTATGTTTAAAACTTAATAGTAAAGTATATTTAGTGGGGAGCTTATTAAAGTCTAAGATATTGAACTCTTTATAAATAAATTTAGTACAAGTAAGAATAGGAACTTTTAAGATAAATTAAAACATTTTATTCAAAGTCGATTTTAATTTGTTCAAGTGGATTCCATAGGCACCTCTCCCTTCATATCTCAATATCAAATGTAATTATTGTTTGAACTATGGAAATATATATAATTCTAAATTGCTGTTTGTCAAGAAAATATCTTAGATCTTTGAAAAAATGAAAAAATTTAAGACTTAAATTCATAATATAATCTATATGTATGTTCCATTTTATGTGGAAATCAATATTTATCCCTAGATATTTAATAGAATAAACTCTTTAGATATTATTACAAGAACGATAATCGAAATGTTATTAAGCGAGAAGTATTTGAAAGATTAATTTACATTTTATATCATGATTTATATTGAGAATATTAAAGATAATATGTTTATTTTTATTTAAGTTTAGCTCTAAATAATTATTATTGAACCACTATTTTATAATTTTAAATATTTTATTAACTTTATTATATAATTTTTCAATACTATTTTCATGAATAAAAATAACAATATCATCAGCAAAGCAAATTATTTTAGAATCAACATTAATATTCAGCAAACCATTTACGTAAATAATAAAAATGACAGGTCCCAGACCGGTCCCTTGTGATACACCATGGTTTATTTTTAAATGGAAACTAAGAGTGTCATTAATTTTGACAATTTGTAACCATCAGTGAGATAAGATCTAATAAAATAATTTACTTTCCCACGTATTCCTGCAAAATTTAATTTTTCAAGTAGTAACTTGATAAAAATGATTAATGATGTCAAATACTTTCTTGATATCAAGAAAAAAAAACTCTATAACTTTACTACCAAAATCTAAATTCTCATGAATGAACTTATTTACAAAAAAATGTGCATCATTAATAGATCTACATTGAAGAAAACCAAATTATATCCTCAGAAAAAAAAGAATTAACCTTAAGGAAATTCATAATTCTACTTTTCATGCACTTTTCAAAAATCTTAGAAATACTTAAGAATAATAAGATAGGCTTATAATTGCTGCAATCTGATTTGTCTCCAAATATAAACAAGGGTATAACAATACATATTTTATAACACGATGGGTGTTTTCCACTATTCAAAGACAAATTAAATAATAATATTAATGGGAAAGAAATATTATGCACTGCTGTTTTAAGAATGTAATTAATGATACAATTTTTCATATTTTTTATTATAAATATTTATTTTAATTATTATAGGATTTAGAATCCAAAATACTACCCTTCTGTAGAAATTAAATAATGCATAATATTTTAAATTTAAATTTATAATTTCCTATATAAATTACAGTTTATATTAAAACCAAAATTATTATCATTTTAAACGATATCGAGTAATGACGTCACATAATTATACATACAATTAGTACCTATTACAGTATTGAGCATTTGAGTCACACGATCATACATAGCACAATTACACTTAAATAGCACCAACAATTTTCATTCCATCCATCAATTATATCTTTATGTACCAAACAGGTCAATAAAGCTTACTCCATATCAAATATTCGAGGATCTGGCCCGGATGGTATTTCCATTTTTCTATTGAACCGATATCGTGCTACTCTTGATTTACCGGACACCTTGATTTTAAACAATTCGCTTTTAGAAGTCGTCTTCACTTCTGCCTGGAAAATAAGTCGTGTTTACTTATGTTTTACCTATCTATTAACTATATCCATCGATCAACATGAGTTCTTTTCTGGTCGCTCAACTGTGATTAGTCTTGTTGACTTTGTCTCTTTCCTTCACGAATTGTTCGAGTTAGGGAATCAAGTTTGTGTATTTTATACACATAAAATACAAGGTGTTTGTGTTGGCAATCAACGCCAACATATTTTTAAATTTTAAGTACGGAGGAACACATTCTACTTTTTCAATCCCTACGACGAATTACATGTTTTATTTTTATTCTTAGTTAAGTAAAAACTATTGTTACCTTTATATATATATATATATATTATGTTTTATTTAAAAAAGCTGATTAGCGTTAGTTCTAATAAATAAATGATACCGAGTATAATTTTTCATCATAGCATCGGAATATGAGAAATACAGTAAATGGAATAAGAAAAGATACAAATAAGACATCTCAATCTCATCTCAAATTAATTTTTATTCGTTAAACATTTGATGTGTAATACACGTTCGCGTTTTACGCAATATCATGGTTGACCTGATCATGACAGTATCATAGCTGATTAGAAAATATAAATTATAATATATTAATATATAATAATAATAACTCTCTTTATAATATTAAATATATATATATATATATATATTATATTATAGAGTATAATAATAGATAGATTATTAAACATGTGCACTATTATAATTGCTTATTAGGTGCATACAACTTTTTAAATATTTTTAAATTAAAAAAAAAAACAATTATTTATATTTAAATAACTATTTTTAAAAAGGAAACACAACACTGTTTTAAAAAATACAATAATACATTTTAAGAACGCCACATATAAAGTATAAAGTATTATATAATGTAAGATAATTCTATTATTAAACATAATAATGTAACATCTTTTTAATATCGAGAAGCGTACATTTGACAAAATGGTACCGGATTAAGTTCATTATAATCTATAGTTATAAAATAAATAGTTAAATTATAAAATACAATTATATATTAGATATTATAAACTATAGTATATATATATATATATATATACATATATATATATATATATACTTAATACAATGGTGTGTGTATATTACACACAACTATGCCTACAAACTACTTTCCATAAGGTGTTTTGCATACACATTTATGTGCATACATACATTTAGACATACATATATGCATACAATATACATACATACACACATACATATATACATACATACATACATACATACATACATACATACATACATACATACATACATACATACATACATACATACATACATACATACATACATACATACATACATACATACATACATAC
>JAIPRL010006727.1:0-26142 GCA_025469235.1 Pemphigus obesinymphae
GTATAAAAATACTTACTTTAAATTTGAATTTATGAACCTATATTTATATTATTTAGAATTAAAAAGTGAAGGGGGCCCTTTTTTACTTTTGCACAAGGGCCCATCTTGGGGATGAACCGCCACTGGTGGAACGTCTGTCCTTAACTTCAGTCGGTATGTCGGCTCCCGGAGAAACAAAAATCACAAAAAAATATTTGAAAACTAATGAATCGGCGTGATAACACATTATCGTAACAAATAATGGGCAATTATTCGTGTAACACGTGTTAAACGGATTTTATCGTTGAGTTTTTTCTCCTCTAATTTATATATTTACCCGTACGTTTATGGATTTCGGCCAACAGTATAATAGGACTAATGACGGAGTAATCTACCGACGAAAAGTGCACTAAAACATTATTTTTCTTGTATAATATATAATAAATTGTATATACCAGCTACTAAATTAACTTTTTTTTTTTTCCCCCAAAGAAAAACGAAAACTTTGTTAGTATATTATACGCGCTTTCTTTTGTAACTCGACGAGTTTATTTATCTTCAGAGGTAAAAAAACAATTAGAAAAGTTATTCACCGGAGCGTAACGCATTTAAATAAAGAAAATCGAGTAACTCCAATATATATTATATAATATATATACATCGTTATAATATAACTAATCTAAAATATACGTTTTAATCGAAATATTATATGTAAATGGTTTTATTGTTGTAAAACGTACGAATTGAATCGAATTTATTTTTATGATTAAGGATAAAAAAAAAATATTACTTTTTAATATTGTTTGTGAAACGGTGTAGGAAAATATTAGAATTTTACACGGCACGTTGTAAAATGTACCGAGTTTTAAAATTATCAACGAATTTTTTGTGCGGCGTTCATATAGTAACTATCGTAGAGTTATTTAAACAAAACCGGATTTCCACAAACTAATTTGTATTATTTCAACAAATCATTTTGTAGAAATTGGGTTTTTAATATTGCGTTTATATTTCCCTTTATCAACATATTTTTCCACTAAATCATGCTTCGAGGAGAGGCTTCGAAAAAAAAAAGAAAAATTACGGAATATATCAATATTTATTTCAAACGTCTAAAAATAAGAAAAAAATAAAATTTTGCAACTAAAATGTTCATAATGACGAACCTAAAATATATCGCTACAGTAATATCATTGATTAGTATACTGACATATTATATATATATATATATAATCTATGATAATGTTTGTACATAGTAAGTATACACTTAAAAGTAATCATTTATAATATGGGTTTTGTATTTATATATATATATGTATAGGTATGCCTCGACACTTAAATACATAAATTTAGAGATTATTCATTGAAAAAAAAATGTTTTATTTACATTTAGTACTATTTAGTAGTATTAAACCACGGTGTTTAAAAAAAAAAGAAATCAGAAAATTAATGTTTTCTGCATCTTTTTATAATATTAGAATTCATTCTAGATTCTAATATAGCGAAGCTATTGATTTTTACAATGATTTGTTTGTTTTTATACGAGTAACGTTTCGCGTAGAATGAGTCGAGTAAGAACTTTGAGTAGTTACAGAGGTTTTTTTTTTTTTGTTGGAAAATCCATTCTGGTTGGTAATTTTATTTAAAGATGTAATTTTTTAATTTTCCCGACAGTATATAGTTTCCTTAAGCGTATAGATAATGAAATACTGTCTTTTTTACGGTCGTATGATTTTTGTGTACCGCGTACGTGTAGCTTTAGTGGTTTTATTTAATGGCAATTCATTTTATAGTTAGAGAGGTCATTTTTTGATTTTTTTCTTAGAATCGATGCTCTGAACGGACTTTTTTTTTTTTTTTTTTTTATTAATTAAATAAATCAAATTATATAAAGTATCCAGTATACCCACTGTGCGTATACTATATACAGTGTGTTCAAAAAGTCTGGATAAGTGCAATTTTCTCATTCCCTATAGTAATAACATTTTGGAACTCCGATTTTTGTGTATTATTATGGATTATAATACGCATATTTTTTAGTATTTATTCCTATATATTATTTTACGAAATCGAGATATAAACTTATTATATATATTATATAATAATAATTACCTATTCATATAGAGATTTTTATAAAAAAAACATACGTTTGAAATGTTAATTTTGAACCAGCCATTTTTCCACAAAACCAATAGGAATATGTATTTAGGAGACTTTTTTTCGTTTTATTATTAAACTTGCGTATAGGTATTGGCCATTCCGATCTATCGACATTGACTATTTTGTCGAATGGATAAAATCCCATATATATATATATAGGTATACGAGACGTTGGAATGTGTGATTTACCACAGGTATGTGGTATCATCGAAGTAATTTTTGTGAAAATCATTTTAAAATAAATTTAAAATTTAAATAATTTCAAAAACAGCAATGTTCGTGTACGTTAATCGTTATGGACATATTCAAATTTTCAATAATAAATTTATAATAAACATAATTTAATTATGTGTTTTTCTATAGTTCTGAATATTACAAAATTCATTTTTGTATAAACAATAATTAATACGGCATACCAATATTTAGTTATCTATCTATATTATACGTGGAAAAATAAATAACCTTAACAGCAACAATACAATACGCAACTACAAATTAATTTAATTACGTTATTTTGTATTTTTCGTTTAGGCGAAATACTTAAAATTTTTTTTCAAAGCTTATCTTTTTTTATTATGTTCTGAATTACCAATAACATTTTAATTAGGTACGTGTTTGTGCATTAATCAATAATTGAAATGCGTACTTATAAGATGACTCAAATATCAAATACACATTTTAAAGTCGTGAATAAAAATAAATGTATATTTAAGAATAGAAAATAGGTAATACTTTATTTGTGCACCATCTACTCGTTTTTTTTTTGTTTTTAAATTTTCATATTTGTATTAAAAAAATATATATATGTATATGTATGTGGGGTGATAACATTTATCGCGTCGAAGCGTCTTCTACAGCGGTCGATTTATAGGCAGGGCACACCAGTGTTGAGATTGACCCCGTGATGAAAAGACGTGTTGTGGAAGACGGGTGCTTGGTGCGATCTAATAGTTTAAATTGTTTATTGTCTTAATTATTTAATTGTCGTTATGATTTGATAGTCAATAAAGCAAAACGTGATCTCAAAATATGGTTTATTCACTATACAATGTAAATCCCACACACACACATATATATATACTTTTTTTCAACATTTTTTCAACTTGTTTTTATTTTTCTATAATTGTATACATAAGTATACATTAGGTTTTTAATTTCTATACATATATGTTGTATAAGAATTTAGAGATACTTTATAACCCTCTTGTGTCCACCCATTTCTCCTTATGATTCGTTCTCTGTGTAGTTATACTTGTCTATAATTGTATTATTGATTATACGGTGGAAAATGTTGATTTGACAATCGGTGGTCCTTACAATTTGTTCGTCATAGATATTTTTATTTTAATCATATAAACGGGACAAGCCCAAAAATAACAAGATAAATGTACAAATAAAGCAGTAATGTCATGCAAGTATTATGAGTAGGTGATAAAGATAATTACGTATATCATTATTATTATTTATAAAGAAAAAGAAAGGTCGCTGTTTGCTGTTCGCATAAGACGGACGATAGGTGAGTTGTCAAGGAAATTAGAAGAAGAGCGAGGAGTATGGAAAGGATAATAATGTTATTATATTATTAACCTAACCTAACCTAACGAAAAATTACAAAAAACCGCTAAATACTGGATTTTGTCTACATCGCGTATAGTTATTTCTCCGTAATTTCGAAAATAATTATCATGGACTCTTGAAATTATCTATTTTGTTATGTAATGTTATATTTAATCTATGATTTATTCAGACTTATTTAAATTTTGAAAATCGACCATCAAGATTCTTTTAGATTCTGAGCGAAGCAAGAATGTATTGTTTTTACAATGATGTTTATTTTTTTTTTCTATCCTGGCACAGAATTTCGACCAGAAATTACACCTAAGGCAATTTCGGGAAGTGAGGTTTCTGATAGGAAATTCGTTCTAAATGGTACTCTATTCAAGTCATCTTTTGATTTTCCGAATATTTATCCTAATAAAGGTAGAACAATTTTTTTTATACTGTGTATGGAATCTTTTCATACAGTGTACAAATAATGGTTACCATAATAACATACATATTTTTATACAGTGTATAGAATATTTTTATACAGTGTACACAGTTATAAATCGCATATATATATGTGTATGTATATGTATATGTATATGTATTATATACACTGTATATCGTGACACCTAAAATGTCACGATTTTATATTTAGATTAATTCACATAAACGACGACGCATCTTATACATATAATATGTATGTGTAAATGGGTGCCCATTTAGGGGGTCAGGGGAGGGACATGTCCCCCCTGGAGAATTAAAAAAACATGTAAAATTAGATTTAAGTGAAAAATGTGGGCAATTATTTAAGATAATATCAGTATACAATTATCATGTGATTAGATGAAAAGGACGTAATACCCCTGATTTCTATAGTGTAAAAACACATGTAGGTACGCAGAATGACGATAATTTCTTTCACAGTGGTTTAAAAGTAAAATACACCTATTATACAATCGAAATTTGATAACATTTTGGAGAGAATGTCATATCCTTTTAATCAAATAATGCCTTTAAATAAAGTTACAGCCGTTAAAAAATTTAAAAAAAAAATGATTTGGAATGTTAAATTATATGCTAAATATTTAGCTTATTGAAAAAACAATATAACATTCTCTCTAAAATTTTGTCAACATTCGGTTTTATAATAGGTGTTTTTGTTTTTAAATCACTAGGAAATGAGAAATCAAAATTTTGCGTGGGCATGCTTTTTTTAACAAATATCACAATTAAACAACAATATAAACGGTATTGACACAAAACTATTTTTTTAATTAATTAAAAAATATATTTAAATATATTCAAATTGTTGGAATTTAAGTTTTCTTAAAATTTCGTAAAAATTGCCTATACAATACCCCTAAAATTTGGGATGTTAGCATGGCCATTTTTAAGGGGTTTTATATAGGAAATTTTTAGAAAATTTTAAGAAGAATGAAAATCTAACAATTGAAAAATTTTTAGATGCATTTTTAAAATGACTAATAATATTGGCCCTATTACTATATTATTTTATATTATAGTTATTTTTTATGAATTAATACAGTTTTATTGAAATTCTTTTGCATTTCTCATTTATAACAATTTACAAATATCTCATAAACATAAAACAAAAAACAAATGATAAAAACAAAATTATCTAGTGCCCTGCGAAGCTGTTTTTCGATATGTGTATTTAAATATGTTTTATGAATTGTTAAGAACTCAAGATTTTTTATTTTTTTTAATAACTATAACTCATAAAAAAATTAAAATATCCTAAAAAAAAGTGCTAGATAATGTTGTTATCTATAATTTGTGTTTCGTTCCATATTTTTAAGATGTTAAAAATGAGAAATGCTAACATGAGTTTTTCGTTGAAAATTGATTTTGCTGTCACTATTATGTAAAGTGAACTTTATAAATATATTTATCGTATTGTTCCTTATACGAATTTGTAAAATAATTTATTAGAATTTCTTGTTGATTCAGGCGATGACATTTTATCAAACCATATGGACATAGTCTCCGGGAAATGTAAATATGTAACACATAGAATTCAAAATGAAATAATTCAATTAGAAAAACATAATTTCGAAACAATTGAAATGCAAAAAAAAAAATCCTCCAAAAATAAAAATTCAATCATAACCCAACCAATGGAAATTAAATCATAAGGTTCTCAGTTATCTGTGAATAAATATATTAAAAATTTTTTTTTTAAACAAGTCAAATTTAAAATATTTTCGAGTAAATGATTATTTGGAAGGATAAAATCTGTTATTGTAAAATTTGATCTGTATCCATGGAGATGACACCCTGGAAAATACCTGAATATTGCTAAAACCGGTAATCGGAATAATAATCCCTGGAACAATAGTCTCCAAAATGAGTTTGAATAATAATCCCCGGAAAAATAATTCCCAAATTTCCGAAGCAATGTAACTGCCAATTCTGGGTTTAGGACATTGAGGCATCAAAATATATATAAAAAATGTAACCATCTGAATCCGGTATCAAAAATGAATTGATATTTAAATATTTAACCCTTTTGGCGTATGTACAATAACTTGCGTTTTTTTCCCATTAACTATTTTTGACACTGGATTATTTGGATAGGTGAATATTTTTAAACTAATTTTGATGTATCAACCCTGGTTTTAAACTCAAAATTGACTGAGTTACCCGTCATTATAGATTATTAAAATTTAAAACTGCTGTAACTTGATTACAATTTTGAATTTATGATCATGGTTAATATTAAATCAAAATTAGTTTAAATAAATGTACCTATCCGAATAATCCAGTGTCGATAATAGCTATTGAAAAAAGAATTACTTATTCGAATGCGGTATCAAAAACAAAAGTTGCTATTTTAATAAAACTCAAGTTATTGCACACATATGCATAAAAAAGGTTAACAATTAAACAGCGATTCCTATTTTTGATGCCTAAACCATGTTTCAAAAATTTGGGGGTTTATATTCCAACTTCTTTTTGGGGATTATTATTCCAGTACCTATTCGTTAAAACCTGTAGTAAATATAAAATTATTATAATTTATTTTAAATTGTACCCCCCTCCCCTGAAATTTATCCTATGGGCGCCCATGTATGCGGTATGTATATAAATATATACTTACATACATACCTATACATATACATATATATACATACCTATACACTTACATATACGATATACATATATATTATATGTATAAAAATAATGTACTTTGGCTCAACTCAAAATTGTAGTTATAGAAAGCAATGATTTATCGTTGCTTATATTTTTTAGATTTTAAGGTATTTCATTCATAAAAGGGTTAATATTTAGGTTATAGGTTTGAAAATTTAATATAATTTTAAACGTTTTTTAATTTGCTTATATACAAAAAATTTTGAAATTCGGACGGTTTTTTGGTTTTTTCGAAATAATATACTAATGCTTCGCTCAGAATCGTTTTTATCGAATGCGATGATTTATCATTGCTTTCAAATCTAAAATAATAATAATAGACAATCCTCTCACAGGACTAAAGCGTCAATGGACTGACTTCCTCTACTTATATCCTACCCAACGTGTGAAGTACTTCCTTTTTTTTTTTATAGCTGTTTTAAGATTTTTGATGAAATGTTATATATTAGTCATATGTCAATATTAAATATAGTTATTTCTCCGTAATTTTAAAAATAATCATCCTATTGTCTTGATATTTTGAGCAAAAATGTATCTGTGTACCTACTATAAAACTACAAAAAGTTTTAAAAATTAATTTTAATTTTTAGCCATTTATAGTTATTTTTAGATACCTATAGATATATTTTTACAGGTAATTAGTTCACAAAAGGGTTAATTTTCGATTTTAAAACCTGAAATTTTAATACAGTACCAGTCGTTCATTACTTTAACTATATTCAAAAAATCTTGATAATTGTAAGTCATCATTTTTTTTGTAGCCATTTCAAGTTTTTCGACAAAGTTTGTTATATTTGGGTATTTTCGAAAATTTCATTAGGTAGTAGGTAGTAGTTTTAGGATTTAATTTATGAAAATGTAATACTAAGTTAAATTATACACTGGAAATACACTAAATATAATATATATATATTAGATATTTTTAATTAATATTATTACACCAAAGCTCCCCTCAGAAACGTTTAAATCGAACGCAATGATTTATCATTGTTAATTATTGTTAGCCCACAATAACTATACAATGTAGTTGACATTGGTTAATTGTAATGTAAAGTAATAGTTAATTGGAAGTACGAAAACATGTTTTTTAAACAAATATCGCAATTACACAACAATAAAAAGTGAAACTGGTATGGGAGTAATTTATAATTTAAAAATTGCCTATACATAACCCCTTAAAAATGACCGCATTGACATCATATACACCACTAGAGTGAGCCATTCTATGTGCAAGTAATTTAGCCGCTAATAGGAGAATAATAAAATTTACATGGTAGCGCTAGTATCATGTTATAAATTCCGGATTTTTACGGTCCGGGAGTTTACGGTTTATGTATTTCTATTTTCCGGCCGTTTACGGTACGTGACATTACGGTCAGAGCATTTTTACTTTCCGGGAGATTACAGTCCGGAAATATACGATATTGCATTTTCCGGAAAATTACAGTCCGTGATATTACGGTCCGGATATTTATATTCCGTAATATAACGGTCCGGGCGATTTTTTTCCGGACATTTACATGCGTCCGCAGGAAACACTACGACACCGCTGGCCGCGACCAAAATCGAAAAATGACCTATTTAAAGTACGAACTAGATGCAATTTTCTACAGGAAACCGGATTTGCTTGTAAAGATCGGAGCACTCCTTCTGGTAGAAAAAGTGTTTATATCAAAAAAAATAAATAAATAAAAATAAAAATAATACACGTTATTGTAAAACCACTATAGCTCCCTCGCTCCTTAGTGAAACGTCAATGAACGCGGATGTTAATAAACTCGTCGTAGTAGGGTTGCACATTTCTCACAAAATATGCCAGGCAGTAACTGTAAAACCAGACTTTAAACCTGCAAAGTTGAAAGGTATGATGGATCAAATTAAATACATCCCCCCCATTCATCATAATTTTTTTCAAAATCTAACTGTTTCAACTACTCAAGACGTTTCTAAAGAAGGCATACGATAAGAGATATTTTAGATAAGGCTTTTGAGCTGGAAACATAGTACGATACCGATGAAGACTAAAATAAATATTAATAATTAAAAAAAAAAACTGTCAAAAACTGAATACTTTAACATAATTATAAATAGATTTTTTTAAATTTTTTGTCAAAGACAGATATTGTTATAAACATTTTGATGTTTATAAATTTTACATTTTTATATATTTCATAACTTTGAGTTTAAAGTTTTTTTTATATTTTTCTCATTTATACCCTATGGCTTCAAAGATATAATATTAAAGTAAAGGAGTATAAGTGTAATAAGGTCTCAACTATAGGTATATATATATATATATATATATATATATACCTACCTATAGTATATATAAGTATATATATACCCCAAATATACCCCAAATTTCTTGTTCAAATTTTACAACACCCAATAAAAAAAATATTTTAATTATACAAAGAACTCAATGCAATCATAGAAATTTGCATACCTTTGTATTATGATTTGTGAAAACATCCGAACTTTGAGCTTCATTATCACGAAATTCAAAAAATGTCACTTATACCCCTTGTGTTCTAAGTGTCTCAAATTACATAGGTATCTTGAATCCATAAAGTTTGAAATGATTTAATTTTGAATAGACTTTTAAATAATCGTCATGCTATAAAAATGGCATTGTGTTGAATCAACATCGTTAATAAACAATGCGTGTTATACATTATATTTCTGGAATCAAAAAAGTTTGAAATGGTTTTATTTGTAATAGACGTTTATATAATCGCTATTTTGGTAGACCATAGTTGTTATCACGAATATTATCATGGATTTGCCACTAAGTTCTTAACAAAGATAAACTATAAATCTCTCCCGTTTTACTTTTTAATTTCACTATAACTCTGGCACAATTGGTGATGGGAATACCATTCCAACGGAATACATTATGGTTCAGTATCCTTTAAAATATACACCATTCGAGTTATCATTGAAACAAAGTAAAAAAAAGTAAATAAAGTATGATAAGTACCTATTTGGGAATTTCAAATGTGCCGAGCATTTGTACACGGGGCACGCCACAGTATGTACTTTCAAAATATACTTTTTCAAATGTGATCGATTCTAGAATTTTATTATTCAAACTCTTGAAGTTTCCGTAAAATGTGATTTATTTATATATAATACGTTCCTTGTTCAAATCGTTATTTTTCCCCTCCATACAACGTTCTCTCGCTCTACGTCGACGTTGATCGCCGACCCGTCAACATGACTTTTGACTGTCACGTCCGACCTCCGACTTCCACGGGTTTGCCATAAACGTTCCGAGTCTTTATCCCGACGTCGATTATTTCATTTACCGTGTAATTATTCATTTATTGTTTCGTCCTATTTTCATAAAATCTTTTTACGCACTTTGCGCCACACGAACTCGACTTTGTTTATTCACACCTATAACTTCTCCTGACGGAGTCGAATTGCGTATTTTGGTAAGCCGCGTGCCGTAATACGTACAAACCGACTTCGACCTTAAAATATCCGACTTATAATATGCAATCTAGATAGATATTTAGTTATCTATTTCCAACACTGCTTGTCAACTGTCTCCAACCCACATACACTAATTGGTACTATTGATAAAATTCATTCTCGTTATCTGTATCATCACGGTGATGTTCATTCCTCTCGATTATCCAGGTCTAAGAAAAATCAGTAACCCCGAGTTAGCCCTTTCAGTTTTTTTTTATTTAGTCCTTTTGAACATTATGGAGTAAAGGTATATGACAGATTTTATTTTATCTGTAGATTACTATTAGTATCAACAACATTCGTTCATTGACAATTTGAGATTATACACCTAATATTAGCTCAAAAGCAGCAAATCATGGACGTACATATTATTAAGAGAACGCCACACGTGAGTTATTTTATCGTAAAAAACTGATTTGTGAGAAAAAATTGTTCTCGGACTGTAGTCGTAATTAAGAAACCAAATTTTGACAGAATATTGTAGATAAAATTATCTGTGTTCTACCGTCATATTTATTAAAAAGCTTAAAATCTTAAAAGAGTATACATTTTGTAAAAACTATTTTTTTGAAGATATTTACAGATGGCATAATATCAATTATACTTGTGATATCAAAAAGAAAAAAAGACGATGGTAAAACACAAATAATATGGTCCACAATATTGTGCCGGCGCTCACCCAAGGGCTCCCTCTCCCCAAAATGAATTTTTTTTTTATTATTATTTACCTATGTACTTATTTTATTAATACAATATATTCGTCATTAACGAAAGTTGCGTATAAACTGTGTTTATTACACAGTATATGTGTATTATTATAGTATTGTTCAAAAATCGTGGTGATCTGCGGTCGTCCCGCATCATAAATCATTTTGATAAACGTATTATTAAAGTAGTCTTATCGAGCTTTTTATCTCTAATTCTGCTCACATCTTATGGTTGTTTATTTTATAGTATACACACATAGTATTAGGTACCTACACGTTGATGGATATAATATTTAGTATTATTCCTACAACCAAATTTTATTATTTCATTTTTATGCTCAGAAAAGTTATTGAGTTTTACTCTATCAATGAGTAAAATTCTTCAATCTGCTGATTTAGATATTGCAGTGGCTTTAAATAACGTAGATAATGTAATATCTATTCTCAGACAGATGAGAACTAATGTTGAAGATGAGTTAAAATTATATTTAAGGACGCGGCTAAAATTGCTGATACTTTAAAAATAACATTTATTGTACCCAGATTAACAATAAATCAAACTAACCGATGTAATGTACCAGCAGAAAATGAAAAAGAATATTATAGACGTGCTATTTTCATTCCATGGTTAGATTCATTTATTAATAATATACCTACATGATCGATTTATGAAGCACAATGATATTCTTAAAAGTTTTAAATGTCTTCTACCAAATAGAAGTAGTCCTAGTCAAGAACAAAAATCGGATTATATGAAAATTTTAAAGAGTTTTATAAAAATGACCTACCTACCGCAAAATGGTGTCAACACTGCTACAGCCGAGTTCGATTTATGGTATGAAACATTTCGTAGTCAAAATTATTCATTACCACATAATGCAATTGATGCGCTAAATTTGTGTACCTAATAATATAATGTTTGAAACTATATTTACACTTGTAAAATTTTTCTCAACATTACCCGTTTCAACTAGCACTGCAGAAAGATCATTTTCACATTAAGAAGAATAATTAAGACATATTTAAGAAGTACAATGGGTCAACAAGTCAATCATAATCTTGTTATGTATCTGTTATCATTGCGTCAAAAAGTAATTAGTTTGTTATAGGTACCTACTTATTTTTTCGATGAAATTAATTTACTTCAATATTAGGTGCTTATATTAATATAGGTACTTACCTATAACATAATTATATTTCTTTTTATAATTATAGTATAGATTTAAAATGAATAAATTTAAGAGAACATTAAAACATTACTGTTTTCAAACACAAGGAAATTATATTTAATATAATAAGTTCCGTCAAAGTATAGATTTATAATAACCTACCTTTAAAAATGATGGATGTATACAAAGGTACATAATATATATTACATAACATTTATATTATTCATTAATGTTTTATGAAGACCATTTGTTTTAGTCAAACATCTAATAGGATATTCAATTTAGTTTTATAAGTATGAAATAATTTATAAACCACAGGTTATATTATTAATTATATTTCTATATACCTATATCATACTATGTTTCTTTTTATATAGTTGGGTCGAAAGTTGAAAAAATTAAGGAATATATTGTTATTTTCAAACATGGAAATTATATTTAACATAAAACGTTCATTAAAAGTATTGTACCAGCCGTCTCCTCGCCGACTCGCGTCCGTCCGGAGATTGTTTAGCTCTTGCAGGTATTACTCTTCCTTTAGGATCGACTAATACCTATATTTTTATAAGGCTGAGGAGCCAGCTTTGGTATTACTAAAGCCATTATTCGATACAGGATTATATTTTAACAATTACAATTATATTATATTATTATTTAAATTTTATTTAACTGTATGTCACATGACTGTTTAATTATGTTAGGATTTTAATATACAAAAATTAAATCAAAGATACAATATTTTGTATTATACATATTTTTTTTATTATTATATTTTTGTATTTTGTATATTATTACAATATTTTGTTAGTTTTCTATAACCACAATAGAAACTGAACTCTAAATAAAAGATACCGAATGTATATTTTACAGTTATAGTTAGTTTTACACTTTTATTAAATCAAGCTATTCCAAATAAATATTATATTTATCACTTGCATATTAATAATTATTATAATTAAAATTATTTTTAAGTGTGATATATTTTGAGTTGGTAACTTAATTTGTTCACTGTATTGGAATCCACAATAGTCCGTTATTGTTAAAATTAGAAAAATTCCGCCTGCTGCGAAAAAGATAGTCTTCCAACCTCTAAAGTTTTTCAAGTGAATAATTGGATGAAGGAGTCAGTAGTGGCTCGTTTTAAGGAGCGTAGGCCCTAAAATTGTAGTAAATTATCATGTTTATATAATATTATATTATATTATCGCGATTTTAGTAGTTGTCGCGCCTGTGAATATTATTTTTGTACCTACATATTACGCAACGCACAGCTGTATTGTTGGTTGCTGCTGGTAGTCGGTAGGCCCGTGACCATAGATTACATGCAGATAGATTTATACATGGTTAAATAGGTATCTAGGTCCACCTGCCCAGAGATGGTATCGTAATCTGAATTATTCCGAATAGGTACTTACCTTAAAGCCGGGTCCACAAGGTGAGAGTAAAACATGATAGTTACTATCGCGAGAGTATGTGAGAGTTCACTATCACTAGAGAGAGTGTCCACACGTTGATGATAGTTGAGTATGATAGTAAACATTTATAGTAAACAATATAGTAAATATTACAAAACTGTCAGTGATCTTCACCGGGACTTATCACAAGGATTACAATCTCTAAGAATGCTAAAAAAATGCTTTTGTCCCATAAACAGGGATATCTTTGGTATTCCTCCAAAAACTCTAAAATATTGAATTTGTTTTCCATTTTAAATATTTAAAGTGTTGGTAAATAAAGTGTAGTTAAATAAAGTGTAGGTACAAATGTAATTTACAAACAAAAGTTTTGAACATAATTTGAATTTTTTTCGGTAAATTGATAAAGATAAATAGTTGATAATATATTTCTACTCTCATGATAGTAAAAAAAAAACCGCGATAGTATACGTTTTCATGGTGACCAGCGTCTAGAGACAGCGCCCCTTATCTTTATTATTTTTTCATCAGTTATCCACTTATCAGTATCGTACAGTGCTACTGCTATCACATATCAATTTGACTTATAGAATCGGTTAAAATCGAAATTCAAATATAATATTCTTTATTCATAATTTTATTTAATTATATAGTTGGAAACAGTTTTAGGATAACATAAGTTACTTGTTTAATATGCTATCTATACCTTATACCTGGTAAAGTAGTATACTACTCAACGATAAATTGTTACCTACCAAAAATCATTAATATTTTTAATTTTTAGAATATTCATATGTGTGAATGTAATACTTTTTTACAATATGTATATACTGCTGTAGAACGAATGCTATCTAGACATAGGTAATGACAAACACTCTTATATATTATTTTATTTTATTTTTTTAATGCTTTTATACATAATATTAATGACCAACAAGTTTATACTTTTATTATATTAAAAATTTGTATTTTTTATATTTCTAGACCTAATATTATTTAACTCATAATGAACAAGTTTATTAAATATTTTGATTTATTTTAATTAACTAAATTTCAATGTAGTTCAACAGATATACGTATTATTACAGTTTTATATTATATTATTCAAACTCTTGTTATTAGACATTGAAAACCAGAAAAACGCAAGTTCGGCAAAGTCCATTTCATATTATTAGTGGTAATTTTTTTATATTCATCAATATTTTTAATTATAAACGTTTAACATTTATTAATATTTATTTATGTATTTTTCCCCAGTTATTATTTTACCGTTTTTAGTAGGTACCTAATGGCTTTTTGTTATTATTGTTAACATTGTCTTTTTTTTTTTTTTGTGTACAATAGGTACTTTTATTTATTAACAAATAAAAATAAATAATACTTTATTGAATTAACACATACAAACTTAAGTGACATAATATAAATTAAAATATAATTTTATTTAGTTCATGTTAAGTTAATTAATAAGTACCTATTAAGTGATATGGTGGAGACCCAGAATATACTATTGTGGAAGTAGCATGTTGTGATACCTGATAAGAAAATAATATAAGATAAGAAGCGCTGTCTCTAGACGCTCGTTTCATGGTGATAGTTGCTATCACTCTCGTGACAGCGTCCCTCACACTATCATGCATTCATGCATGATAGTGTGAGAGTCGCTCTCACGATAGTGCGATAGTCATTATCGCCCCGTTTATACGATGATACTCTCACGATAGCAACTATCACGTTTTACTCTCACCGTGTGGACCCGGCTTAATAATTCAGATAACGTCGACCACAGATAGATACGATGGCGGTTCAGAACTATTGTCTTGGCTGAACATCCAATAAAATGGTAGAATGGCGGTCGCAGTATAGGAAATGGTGATCATTAGGTAATGGATTTATGTACACAAAATACCCTCAAAATATGCATTATATATGAAAAAAAAATTTTTTACCTACACATAATATTATTAAAAAAAATGTTTCTTTAAAATTTAAATTATCCTGAAAATGAAGTTCCGTATATAAAAATAACATTCTATTAAAATTATTTTTTATTTAAAAGAAATACCATAAAATTACTTTTTGTTCAAGATAATATTTTATTATTATTATTACCAGCTAAGTGCAACACCTGTCGGGTGCAACTTCCAGTAAGTACAATTCCTTTTATGTGAGACTATTTGTAAGTTCAACAACTTTTGAGTACGGAACCTTGAATTTGAAACTCCAATCGAGTATGATACATTGTAAGTTTAACTTTTATTGAGTACAACACATCATTAGTAGAATTACTTTTGCAATTCGTATACATCGGTTTATGAATTTTATCGGAAATAATATTGTTAATTAATTAATTATAAAAATATTCCGCTTACGGCGGACACTGGCGTTGGCTTTCTAGAAGATAGTCATGCACTCTTAAAGTGTTTCTGACGAATAGGCTGACAAAATAAGTAATTCGAAAATTGATCGAACTTGCAATTCTCGGATTTTTATAAAAACTCATGAGTGTAACAGGTTTTACTCAACCTCAATATAAATTCGATTAAAATTTTAAGAAATATTTCCCGTTAAATAAATTGTATTGGTATAAAATAAATAATATATAGTAATAGGTATAATGAAATATATAATATAATATAATATAGTAGGTACCTACTCTGCACATATAAAAAGTCTCTCGGACTTTTCGTTCTCGAATTTTTATGTAACCATTGTCGTCATGTCGATATGTTCGAAAGTCCGATTAAACATCGTATACATGATAAAAGTTTGCTCGAATGTATCAATATAAATTTAATTCAAATTGTGAAAAATACTACGAAAGTCCTACGAATTTAAATTCATTACTTTGAGATATAAAAACTATAGTGCCGGCTATTCTATGAATCAGCGGGACAGACTTAAATTCTTAATACGGACCCATTATCACAGAGTATTATATATAACGCAAAATTAAATTTAATAAAATAGGTAAGTAGGTACCTACAAAATTTAATTCAATCGAAAAAAAAAAAAATGAAAAAATATTACAATATTTAAAATTTTATGA
Source organism: Pemphigus obesinymphae (assembly GCA_025469235.1). Classification (NCBI taxonomy): domain Eukaryota; kingdom Metazoa; phylum Arthropoda; class Insecta; order Hemiptera; family Aphididae; genus Pemphigus; species Pemphigus obesinymphae. Next base: position 16,673 of record JAIPRL010006727.1, read on the forward strand.
ATATTAAAAATATATTAGTATTTTTGATATCGGACAGTGAAAGATATAAACGGAGTGGGATTCGAACCGCCGTACCCATATTGAAAGCTCATTTCCATTTCCATTAAGCCACAGAATCGATGATAAAGTGGTCGAAATTTCTCGTATTCAAACTATTCAGATAACGGACGACACCGTTACCGCCATATCAACAGAAAATATATACGCGTATTCGGAACGAACGTTCCGGTTAGACGGGAACGATGGGTAGAAAAGAACCGCTCTTAAAATACACGCACCTTGATAGAAAATAATGATGAAAAACGGCGAAAAAAAAAACTGGAAAAAAAGATTTGTAGTCAGAACTACGGCGGGGGCGGTGCCGTGTAGGTACCATAATATATAATTATACCTGTCTAACGGAAATTGAACCTGAGACCCTACGCATTTAAACACTAATATAATTCTTATCGAACGATCTGACTAACCGATGTTAACCATAATAATTAATATTATAAACAACACGGGTGACCCGACATCGTAACAATACGGATGCGGGAGAACGTCGGGTGATAACGGACGGAAGGCGAGCTATGATAACGAACGGCGGGTCGCGAAACGCGTTTTTCATCCAGGCGTCGAAAGCTTGGAGAAAAGGCGTAAACGCAGAAGAACGAAAGGCGTACAAATTTCATAACACCCGGAAAAGAGTTTGAAAACGCTAACGATGAAAAAACACGCGTCGAGCGGCGGCGAAAACGCGCCGGGGAATTGAATTGCTATAAGCGGTTTTCCCCGTGGAAAAAACGGGTAAAAATAGTTAGCGTTTTATATAATAGGATTATTATTATCATCATTATTATTTATTATTATTTTGAATAATATTATCATTATGAGCAAAATAAATTCCCAACTTATATATGAGTTCCTGCGGTTATTATAGCGCTAGATTATATTAAAATTTAAGCTTTTTAACGTCGTTTCTTTTTATGATGGTTATTACAAGTATACGACATGTTGGTTAGGGGGCTCCCTCGCCGTTCTTATATAATTATTTCTCGTTCCTTATGATATTATGTAAAATTATATCACTATATAACTAATTGTCGATAACATGTTTTATAAATAAAATAATAACAATAATAATTGCACAAATATCAATAAATACGAGTATATAAAGCATAACCAATGTTCTAACTATAATACGTATATTCTAATCAGGAATTATTGTAATTTTATTTCATGACTGAGTATTATAATGCCGATATAGACTGATGTCAGTGCACGATTTTTTTTTTATCAGAAGATGAGTTCACCCAAAAAGTACCTCATCTGAACCGACCACTATTATAATATTATATATAAATCGAATAGCCGAACATTTACCATTATATTCTATCAGTCTTAGTCGCTCTGTCCCGTTTCGTGTTTGAAACCGAGTTTTGGTGTTATTCTATTTTTATACAATATACATTTTTAATAAAATGAAAAAATTGGTGTACGTTTTGGTATTTTTATTCATTTCTTCTTCGCGGGACGTTACCGCGGGACCGACCGCCTATGGAATATGTCTGCTACAGTGTTACGCTCTTAAATGCTTGTGCCAGAGACTGCAAAAAAGTATGACGATTGTGCCAAGTGAGTCGAAAACACAATTCAAAATCAATTTCTATTTTAATTTATGTATAGGTATCTGAATTAATATATTTTATGTATTATTTTTACGTAACATCTCGGACTTGGCATATACAGACGCAACGATAATATCACCGAATGCCGAACCACCGTGCACTGTGGAACAAGATAAATGTATGACGTCATGTTTAGCACAATTATTCTCTAAGTAAGATCTGCTGATACTGGAAACCAACAAATAGTATTAAGTCAGTCTATACAAAAATAAAATATAACCATATTATTATAATAGGCACGAAGAGAACACAGTAAAATTTAAAAATAAACAAACAATTATTACATTTTCAAATCGTTGTTGGTACATGAGTTCCTTTTTAAATACGTATACAACCAACCTACCTAATTATAATATTATGTTTTTGTAAATTTTATTCTTCGGAAAAAAACATTACAATATTTAAATATTTCATATTTTGTCTAAAGATGACATATTTACAAAAAGCAATAAAAAAATAAAATAAAATAGATAATTTTGATATTTTATTTTTGAAATTGTATACTATACAGTTATTATTATTTTTTTAAAAATTTTATTATTCGTCTATTTCAATATATACAATTCGTCTTTATTTTTCAAAATTTCAACTAAAGAATATTATGTATTTAATTAATTTAAATTGATATTTTAGTGTAAATATATTTTTTATAAAACTTCATTAGTTATCTACCTGTTTTCGAAATTAACTTTTTATAAAACACATCAATTATAATGATACAAACTGGATTCATTCGTTAAGAAAATTAATTTTGGGTTTAATTAAATATGTTTGAAATGCAATTTTAACTTGACTTTAAAAATAATTCGTTTTATTACCTATGTGCAGTTTCAGAATAAACTATAGCTATAAATCTATAGGTAGGTATCTATATTGTTCTAAAATGATTGCCACTGCTTTTACGTTTAAGCCATTGATTGTTTTGTATTCATTATCATATTTTAATTTGTATCGTTTAAAATAAAAATAAACGGTTTTATATAATATCTATACTCCGCGGATAAAAACAATTTTTGTATACTTATATCATTATACACTTATCTATATTATGTATTTAAAAAACAATTTTGTGCAGTGATATCAATATATCAATAATAATATACACAGGTTTAAATTATCTTCATTACAGTGTTAACATTTTTTTTCTTAATAACACATTTTAAAAATTATATCTAGGTACTTAATATTAAATTATATAATAAGATATAATATTATCAATTTCTTGTTAGTTTTTTTCATTTTTCCAAGTATTTTTATGTTATTATGTAATAATATAATATTTTTGAAGTTCATTGTAGGTACCTACATATTAGGTTCCTATATTATATTTTTAATAAAAAATATTTTTCTTTAGGTATATTTATTTAGAATTATTAAATTAAACGATATTTCGTTGGATATTTTGTAATGTTTAAACGTATTATTTCAATTTATAACTACTATAATTGGATTAAGAGTACAATATTAAAAATTATCACACAATTACTTTATTATTAATGATAATTTATTAATATAATTATACGAACATTTTAAAACGTGACGTCTACGTGTATAATTTCAGTACAATTATTTTATATTTTTTTGTTAATCGCAGTGGAAATAATTATTTCTTACAATTAGCGGATAAATCTAATACCTAATATAATTTTTATATTTGTCACCGCAGTACACTTTTATAAAAGGTTTTTACATTGATGTATTGTACATCTGTATAATAGTATTTCAATATTTGTTATTTTATATGACTACGTCAATATCTTATTGTAAATCATATGTTTAAATAAAGTACAATATTGTCCATTGTTCAAAAATAATATGTTTGAATAATATTCCATAGTTTCCTGCATTATTCCCATTTACAAGGAAGGTTATAGGATACAAACATGTTGAATTTTTTTTTATACTATTAAAAATATACTACGTTTTATTTGAAATATTTTATGTGATCAATCACGAATCACTATCATGATTTATAAAATAGTTAATTTAATTTAATTCTTTTGAATATAAGTTATACGCATAAAAAATATTAAAGACATAAAAGTTAAAACCCTCTCTGAAAAGATTTTCTGGCTACGAAATTTATCGCAATTAAAGGTATATTGGTACTACAGTGAAAATCACTCAATATTCACTTTAATTCTTGACTTTATTAAAACATTTTAATTAACTTAATTAAATAAAAATTAACTTGCCTTGTCAATATCATTTAGTGAAATTTCGTTTAATTTCCATTTTACTTTTTATTATTTGCCATAATTTTTTATAATACATATTCATAGATAAATAATCATTTTTATTTAGAATAGTAGTAGTAGTAATAGTAGTAGTTATGACCCATTCTATTTTGTTCCTTATATTTTGCAAAAAATTTAGTTGTCTGGTTTATTTTTTTAATATAATTTTATATAAATTGCAATCATTTTTTAACTTCAAAAGTCGATTCGATCAGTCAAATTTGTAGAAAAAATGATTTTTAATCAAAGTATTAATCGAATGCTACATACCAATTATAGCAGTAATAAAATACGATCACGTTCTATAACTACAACCTTTCTCTTAGTAATCGGAAAGTCAACATTCATACAAAATACGATAATAGAAATTTGAAAAATAAATAAAAATGTATGAGAATATTCTATGCCGCATAGTGTGGAGATTTTTTAGTTAACACTTTTTATATATTTTTTTAATTTTAAAATTTTTACCATTTTCAATCATGGATTTTAAGCTTTCAAAAAAACATACTGAAAAAACTCCAACCTGCGGCATAGTAAATATTCTTATCTTACATATTTTGTATACATTTTTTCTTAGCGATTATACAGAAAATAATTGTAGTTATAGAGCGTGAACGTGATTTTTAACAAATATCGTGATAACACAACAATACAAAATGGTGTTGACATATGACTATTTTTGAATTACTTTTAAAATGGAGTAGCGTCCTCTAATGGATGTCATTTGAAAAAAGTTGTATACGTGAAATTAATTTAATAATTAATTTACCACAGTTATAAATAAGAATATAATTAATATATTCTAATTTAAAATGTAACCGAGTTATAGTTATAGTATTAACTTTTCTATCATTTGTATACGTATGTATTATGTATATAATGTACACAAATAAGAGTTACTTAATATTAAATAAGATACTTTTTAGTTTTTTCACAAAAAATATTTTTTTTTTACTTAAATTTGCTTGGTTTCAATGTTATAAATTATAATTATAGGTTATGCGCAAAGTAAATTTAAATAGAAAAAATTATTTTTTAAGAATATTTTTTGTGAATGAAATATAAAGTAACTCATAATTTCATACAAATGAGAAAAACATTTAATCAGTGGCTTAATTGAGGGGGGGGTTGCAGGGTGGGCATTTTTACCTCCCCTTGTTGGCGGTGGGCCGATGTCCTACTAATTATGGGCAGGTGTTGGGATACTTATGAGTCCGCCGACATGATTCGTGCTAATAAGTAACTTAATTATTATAGCATATGCTGTATAGTAATTACATGCATGTATTCGTAAAATAAATAATACCTATCTAATATTAAAATAGATTGATATACGCTATCAATAGTATGGTTAGAACTTAAAACTTATAATAGGAACCTATTAATACCTAGTCTTTTACTAGTTATTTTACTTATTGATTTCCACAAATATCAGTATCGGTGGCGTAGGAGAAGGGGGAATAGGGTCGCCCCCCACAGGTATAAAAAAACTATTCTTGTGCCCCCTCGGATAAAAAATCATCTTCAATGTAAACACATATAATTAATTTGTAACATATAATAATAAATAATACTCAAAGGTTATATTTTCGTAATATTGATATTGATAGGTATAATGTTGTTCCAAAGACGTAGATACAATCAAGATTAGCTATTAATTGTACAGATGTCAGTCATCAAGTAGGTACATAGATTTTTGTTTGTAGTTATTCCTTTTTATTAATTATTAACTTTGTAAATGATATTCATACTACATAATATAATATATATGTCCTATATAAGTCCTATATAAAGAAAAAATAATATGAAATAGGTATTTTATTTTTCACATATATTTTTATGTTTAACTCTGGTTTCACACTTTCTTAGACATTTGAGGGCGTTTAAGTACATTTTTAGCCAATGTAAACAAATGTAAGCATACGACAAACCCCCCCTTCTCCTATGCGTTTACGTAATACTTGAATGCCCTATTTTATGTATTTATTATACTTATATATTTAAATATATGAGTGAGAGTTTTTATGTAGGTATTACATACTAAAACAATATTTATAAGCCTTAAATGTTTGCTCTCCCCCCCCAAGTGAAAAATAGTTCTTGCGTCACTGATCAGTATATTAAGAAAACAAATTAGAACCCAAGAGATATAATAGCGGTTTACACTGTACTGTGTACTGTGTATACTTCATGTACCTATACTATATTTAGGTACCTATTTTTACCACTGGCTATTTATTTTGATATGTTCTTTAGTGGTGGTTTCCATAAATAAATATTAATATATACTTAATTTCCTTATATCTATTCTAATAGTTCCCGTCCCAAACAAGTCCTGATAAAATAAGTAGATACAATATTTATTTAGTCTCGTTTTTTTGTCAATATTCTCCCCGAAAAATTAGGCTATTTGTGTCTATGACAATAAACACAAAATTATGTAAGATGGTAATTTTACTGCGATGAAATGTACGCGGGAAGAAGTCCCCTCCCTTTCAAAAACTAAAATGACGCCACTGCATTTAATGTTACAACTAGAAAGTCTCATTTTAGAAAGTTACGATTTCAATCGCTATAAAGTTTATACAAAGGTATTTATACAATGTGATGTTCAAAATAAAGGGGGAAGGGGTTACGTACGAAAAACAAACCGCGATACTAATTTATCTAAAGAATTTGGAGATCAAACAAATTTTCCAAAGAATTGTGTGGTTTCACTTTTCATAAACATACAGTATATTATAATATATAATGTATAGAGTACTTGACTCATGTATATACAATGTAAACTAAAAAATGGTTACGTTGTATTTTATTATTATTAATGATTATGTCTTAAAGTCAATTGCGAAAAGTTTTCAATCGAAATTTATATTTATGTTTCATAAAGTATTAATATCAGTACAACGCCATATCGGTCCGGTGTTGTAGACATTAATATCTAGTGACCTGAAAATAATTGTGCGTGTGACAAATTATGTGCCGAGAATTTATTATTTAGTATAAAAGATAATCGACATAAATGAGTGTGAATCAACACTGGAACGTTCTTATTTATAATCGATTTATCCAAAACCATGTTGTATTATTATAATTAAATAACTTTGTTTATTATAACTTATTGTTATACCTATTGTACTACTGACTATATAATATAGCCTGTTAAGTGTATTAAAATAATTTTCTAATATTTTTAATTACAATAGTATTCTAAATAGATACTATGTTTCAGCGTTTTATTTTAAAATACAAATTATATAATGTATTATAATTCTAAATTACGATTTTGAAATGTAATTCTATAATTTATAATTTAATAATTTATTTTAATATTTTGTGATAATAAATTTTTTTAAATATTATTGTACAGTGGCAGTACTAACAAAAGGGAGGGTCAATTTCATTTGCCATGGTTCAATTAATAGGCAAAAACTTGTTCTCGTCCACTTACCTAAGAGTCTGCCCAAGCGGACTTACAGTTTATTTTTTGTTGTATTTTATGTGTACAGTTGTTTTACATTAAGCAATATGTTTGAATTAATATTTTTAAAGCAATTTATTACTTTAAATAGTAAATAATTGTCTGAAAATTCATTATTGAAAATATTTGTTTTTTAGATTCTAAGCGAAACGAGAAATGTAATTATTCATTTTATAATGGCGTGTTTTATTTATTTATTTTTTATTTCTATACCCAAAATGTATCGGTTTTATAATAATATGTTTTATTTATTTATTTTTTATGTTTATGCCCTAAAAGGCAACGTTTTTATAGTAGGAGTGCATTAAATGTTTCATGTGTATACCGATTTTCCGGTTGTAAATTGGATGTAGTTAGTACGTACCATGGCTAAATATCTAGGCAAGTCAGCTGTGAACTGTGAAAGTGTACTACATCATCTGCCGATGAAATTAATGATAGATTAATCATTATTGTCTACGTTGACGTTGGCAGTTGACGTCACAATTTCTCTTTTTATCTCATGAATGGCACAACTGGACGAAAACGTAAATATTGCTGTCATACCTAGATATTTAGCCATGGTACGAACTAAAGATAAGTTATTTTTCGATTTTTTTTTTTCAATAATTTTTCAATTGTACAAAACACTAATAAAATATGTAGATACCTATTATATTTTAAAATATGAAATAATAAAATAACACTAAATAATTTATAGTTTATAATAGTTTTTTTTGACATTTCACCTCCGGCACCTATTTTTCTTTCGAGCATTATTTTCTCAGACATTTTTGCTTTCGGGTATTTTTACCGTAGTATTCGGTAAATATGGCTACGGAAAAAATTTGGCCGGAAAAGTTGGCCAATATAGTATAGAAAAGGTTATCAGTTGTCACTATGCAAATTTAAATTTATATGTTTAATAGCCATATATATATATATATATTTCCATAGACTATAATATAATATATATATTATAATTTACATGTACCTATTGAAAATTTACCTATATATTTTAATATACTTGAATACTTGAACTTTAAATATATGATAAAATTTACAAGATAAAATGGTTTTCCATAAATTATGTGGATTATGACATTGTGCAATATTATTATATAATAATTGGAGTGGGATAATTTGTTATAAGTAGAACTTTATTTTATGTAGGGCTTAAAACCACTTTCAAAAAAGCGGAAAATGTTTGAAAACCAGTAACCGGTATTAAGTGGTTTTTCAATTATTTATATATTAATAAGCGGTTATATAAACCTTATTTTTAGGTTAACTACACTATCTGACTTTTAAAATAACCATATTAAAACCTCTTCCTACTTCCCCATAACCGATTACCGGGTTTAAATCACTTCCGATATTTTTAAATAGTTAATTACAATTTAAATTGGCTTTTAGAAAAACTTTATATAATTTATAACTTGTTGTCTATAGCTTTTTGGTCTCTACCTTTTGGTCCCGGAATGTTTCTTAAATTAAACTTATTTTAAATTTAATTTCACTTTGAAATTATTGTAATTTTAAAAAGTAAAAAGTAAGCTATATAATAGTTAATACAGGTCGATACACAAAATTAAAAACACATTAAAATACGCATGTGATAAAATAAAAATACAATTTTGTAATATGCCACACAGCACAGCCATGGCTAAATATCTGGATATTTAGCCATGAGTATAGTGTAATATAAAGATTGACGAGAAGTAAAAAACAATAACATTGCCGAATTAAAAAGAAAAATGTCATTATCTCAAATTGTATTTTATAATACTTTAATAACTACATCACTATGGAAGACCCAATACCTACTATGTTATATACTGTACGAATGTCCAATTTCAAGAAATAAATAACAATGCCATATTGTAATCACGTACTAAGATATATATGGACTGGAAACGACATGGCAGGCGGGTGGTAGTCGTGCTGTCACGTTTTGAAACGGGGTTTCTTATGTGGGGGGATTTTACGGGCTGGAGCGTTCCTAGTAGTATTTTTTAGTACTAGGCTAACCAAATCTTTCATCACATTTATTTAACGATATAAGTATTGGTATATCCATGGCATAAGTAAATATTTATA
>JAIPRL010006728.1:0-26142 GCA_025469235.1 Pemphigus obesinymphae
AACAGTTTATTTCTAAATCTTAATAAATCAACTATCTTACTTCACTCACTATCTGAACAAACTCTACCAGCCATACACAGTATAAAAACCCACGAATCTAACTGTAATACAAAGGAAAGTTGCGATTGTAACTCAGTTAGCATTGTCAAAAATTGTAAGTTAATTAAATAAGTATTGTGCCGAAATCAATTAATATTTATTTTGCAATAACTCCGATACAAAAGTTGTTGAAACACAGATTCACTCTGATAAATTTTGGTTCAGATTCATCTAAGTAATTATTGTGGTAGTTGTAATATTTAGTATACATGTTGCAAGTAAATATATATTTTATATCAAGAAGTTCTGTCAACTTAAATTTTTTTTTAGAGCTATATATATATTCACCTAGGAATACTTCATATAAGTATCCAAACAGTATTTAAACTTATCACGGAGAATTATTAACTAAAAAACCGACTAATTATAATTATATGAATAAAAATCAAAGAATTTTTCACAACAGTTAAACTCTATGACTTGCTGTTGTCAACTTTTATTTTGCAATATTATAGTAGCTCATGCTTAATAAAATTATAATTTTCAAGTTTCAATCATATGTATAATATAAATCGAATAATTATGAAGATAATAAAAAATAATATAGCTATTAACGAAATATGGGCTAAAAGAATTAATGAAAACTAAAAGGAGTATCATTATGATTCAACCGTATATCATTATATTGTATATTTTGTAAGATTTTTGAAGTTTACTTAAATAAAAATAATATAAAATATATATATATATATACATTTTTTTTCAAAATCTGTTGACGTACTAGACGTACTACAGTTATAAAGGGTTGTTACATATAATTTAACTCTATAATATACATAATTTCAGTTATATTTAATAATATATATTATTTTTTACATAAATTACTAGTAAATTTCTAAAAATTAATTATAGACTTTCAACAAATATGGTTTATAATTTAATAAATTCAATGATTTTACAGTGCTGCCGAAAGGTACCAGCAGTAAGTATAAATGTTAAAAATATTTTTCGCTGCATAAGCTTCTACATAATTCAAAATACAAGTTCAACTTGATTAAAATACATTTGATAATATTTAAATTAATCTCACAACTTCCATACAGAAGGATTCAGGAACTCTAAATAAGTAATTTGCCGAAATCAATTAATTATTATTTCGCAATAACTCCAATATAAAAAATGTTGCAACACAGATCCATTCTGATACATTTCGGTTCAGCTTCAACTATGTAATTATTGTGGTAGTTGTTGTACGGGCCGGCGGCGTTTAATAATAATACGCGCACACCGGACACCAAAATTACTTCGTGCGCGCCACTTAAACGCTATTTAAACCGACTAGGTCGGCCACACAGCGTGTATATGTGTGAATAGAACCCTAGAATTCCTAACCGGGATCGCCGAGGTAAACTAGGGCCTATGTAAATGGAAAAGTGTGTACAGTGTGTATATGTGTGGGTGTGTAGGTAACTTAAAACTACGGAACAAGGTACTTAAGACTAGTAAAAATGGTAACTCAGATTTGATGGGTAAATAATAAATATTGCTGTATTGTTGCTACAAGTAATTGACTACGGCCCTTTTGGCCCAACAGTTAAAAACTTTACAAATAATAATGCATAAATAATAAATAGGTATAACAATAAAAAAAAACTCAAAATTTCGTGGAGCGCAGACTGGCCAGCTGGTCCTATACCTATATACGTCGTACTTACCTACTTTCGTCGTAGTACATGATGAGCGGGGCTCCCGACCTACCCGTGGTACCATATTTATGAGGCCTACGGTAGGACCTTTCGATTACCCGGTTGCGTCGTAGTCCGAAGACTCAGTAAGGGAAATCAACCAAATATTTGCGTGTGGGCAGGCAACGGTTGACCTTTTAACGGACGGGCGTCTGAGAGCGGTGGTCGCAACCCTCTGGTGTTATGTCTTGCACAGGATCCCAGATCAACCTTGGCAGATGTTAAGCAATTGTTATATGAAGCTATTAAACGTGTCACTGCAGACAATTGGTGTAATTTTATCAAACATGTCGTAGAAGAAGAAAATAAAATATGGAGTATTGACGACATAATGGATGAAATTATAGACAACATGGAGCCGTGTGTATTGACAATAACGGGGAATACGTCATCATCAGAGTCAGATTTTGACTGATTATTTTGTAATATAGTTTGTTGTATATAGTTATTGCTTTAATTATTATTATTATTATGTATTTGTTGTTGTTTAATACATTTTATATAAAAACTGAAATTATTATTTTTGTTTTTCCTTTTAAAATAATACTTTTGAAGTTGCCATATATTAAAATTAGGTATATAATTAAAACTATTCAAATATTAAATTAAATCTATATCACTATCCACAGGTTAGTTTAAACTTGGGTAATACATTTTGACCTATAAATAAAAATTATATTTGTAAGTTTAAATTACTATATTCTTAATAATAATAAGTTCAATATAACATCAATGTGTTTTAACTTTTGCTATTAGTAAAATGTTCCTATTAATTGAAATATTTTCATAGTTTGAAATAACTTTATCTAATATATGTCTTATATTTACAATATGATTTAATTGAGAAAGATTTATACTCAATAAAATGGATTTGGAAAAATACATTAGTAACAAAAATTAATTGAAAGAAGATTATAATCACCTAACAAAATAATATTACTTATATACATAAAAAATAAGTATTGGTAATGCATTTAAAAAATATAATAAAATTAACCTAGTAAAAATGATTAAAAATATGTTTTTTATTATTGTTAACAATTCTAATCATTATTATTTTGGTTAAATTATCTAAATTTTAATATATTTTAAATATATAAAATAAATGATCTAAATTCAGATTTAAATAATTTAACAAAAATAATAATGAATAGAATTATAAACAATAACTGTAAACAAATTTATTGTAAAAAACATTTTTTCCTAGGCCATAGTTAAAAAGACCATAATTTTTCTGTTGTTATTTGATATATATAATATACATATATATATATATATATATATATATATAATAATAATTGTTATTATTATTTTATATTTATGATAAAAATATGTTTGGTGGTTAAATACGACAATATAATTAAATAAATATTCAATAGAAAAATATATTCTACTCAGAAATAAAAACCATTTTCTTTAATTTACAATATAAAAAGAAAAAATTTTGGAATTTAATATTTACTCGTTTTATTTCCATTTTAAAACATATAATTCGTTCTAACTTCTATGACTAAGTGTTTTTCACTTAAAAGTAGAAAATATAATTAAATTTTATTATTAAATAAAAGAGAATGTGATGATATTTGCTATCTCCGGCTAACCAAGTATTGATAATACATATACGAAATTCACCATTTATATCACTACTTAGTCTTTTCGAATATTTGAATAGAACTACAGAATAGTAATAAAAATTCCATAAACATGGAGAATGAAAAATTCAAAAATGCTACAACTAATGAAAACGATGGGACCTATACTGATAAATATATTAAAACAATGAAAAGACATTTCACGTATGGTCTTCAGTGATGGGAATATACTTTTTAAAAATGAATTAGTTCTAGTTAAATTCCATACATATATGAACTAGAGATAAAGATTGGTTTAAGTTAATTTTTTGAAAATTTAACTTGTTCTTTCCTATCACTGATAGTCTTAAGTACAATATTCTCCAGTCAATTATGATGGAAAAAATCAAGGAGGATTTATTATAAATCCACCTTGAAAGAAATATATTATTATAAAAGTGGTTATTATAGCAAATATTTCTTACCTTATAGTATCTTTAGGGAAACTAAAAAAACGATTTTTTATTTCCAACAGAATTCTTGTTGTACACAGAATAACAATAATTCAGTGCACATCGAATGTCCACTGTTGTAACTTGTCATTTTGAAAATTTAAGTTTAAACCAAAAAATTTTCAAAACACAATTCTCAGCAACGTTGTGTACTTATGTTACACCATGCAATAAAAAAAAAACTGAAAAAAAATTGATCAAAAACTGTTGTGCGAGCGTGAAGAAGAATTTTTATTTTTCATAAAAGTTTCAATGTTTACATTAGAAATGAGGATATCACAGAAAATCAATATTATCAGTTATTACAATAACATGCTTCATAAACAGTATGGCCAAATCTCTTAGAATAATGGGAATTTCCTACTGACTTCGTTACTCGTAGCAATTTCAAAATGTCCAACCATTTTTTAAAATGTCGGCAGTTTCCCTTCTGTATATTCTGTGGTAATATCTCGTAACAAAATGATATTGTGGCCAAGATACATTCATGTAAAAACGGAATGGCGCATCACCACGAATATGCCCGTACGATATAAAGCTATATAGAGAAAGTATGCTGTTTGACGGACGATGTGAGAATAATACGCCGCTCCATAAACAACAAGTGCAACAACACCGATGTAGGCTCACATAAACCACGCCCACCCTGCGCGACCGCAAGTCTTCTAGTTTGGGACAGAGTATATATAAAAGTCGGACATTCACAATTTAAACCTATAATATTCTTCAATTTACTGTACAAGTTTAAAGTCGCGGATTAAAGTCCATCCATTATTGTATTTATTTAGATTTAGATACAGGTGTGTAGCTGGCCAGTCTTCACACCGACAAAGACCGTGAGTTTTTTATTTTATTTATTGTTATATATATCAATTGGTTGTGCCAACCAGGCAATTATTTATCATTACGCACCTACCTTTTTATATTACTTTTATTTATTTCTGTGTCGCTGTGAATTTTTACAATTTATCATTGGATTATTATTATTTATACCAGCAATACACGTAATCTTAACTATCATAAACGAAAGTTACCATTTTTACTAGTTTTTAAGTTTACCTCGTCCCATAGTTTTTAAGTATACCTATACACCCACACATATACACACTGTACACACTCTTCCATCTACATAGACCCTAATTTACCTCGGCGACCCTGCTTAGGAACTAGGGTTCTATTCACACATATACACACTGTGTGGCCGACCGAGTCGGTTTAAATAACGCGTTAGGTGGTGCGCGTGAAGTAAGGTAAACCGGGCGTGCGAATTATTATTATTTGTTCCCGGAACAAAACAAATACTGTTATCAATAATAGCTAAAAAAAATATCCTTTGAAACAATTAAAATCTTAAAGGATAAGTGAACAAAATATAATAATATGTTGTTTTATAAATCAAAATAAAATAATTTCTTCGTTCCATTCAAATTTTAACAAATATAAACATCAATAATATATTATAGAATGTAGAATATATTAAAAATGTTCATTTATATTTTTTAGTATAATTGGGGTTGGGCAGTATCACATATACATGCATTTTGTATCTAGAGGAATTTTTTCCAGTATCGTGTAACTTTATACGAAAAGATAAAAGATACATAAAATGATTAAAATCGAATTATATACAATATATATTTTACAGTAATTTAAGTTTTTAATTTTTTCTTCCTAACTCATATTATAAAAATAAAACAATAATTTTAGTAGTTGTGGTTTTTTTTTTTTTTGTTATTTTTAATATTGTTTATAACTCTTATCTTTTTAAGATTTTTATGCTTGAATTTCATTAGCTACATAACGTTATATCATGAAATAATAAAATATATTACAGTATTTTTTTAGTATAATATAATTTACAATATAAATTTATAATTATATATCAAATGTATTTAAGCACTTGTGGTTGAAATATTATAATTAAAAATATAACCTATTATTGTTATTATTTTATAGTACCTATTTCAAAAAAAAATTATTTGTATGTAATAGGTTTTGAATAAAATGGTACTTGAATAATATTTATTTAAAGTTCATTTCACTCTCTTAAACTATTTTGATACTATTTAAGATCCACTTATATATTAAACATTTTTATTTATATGATTATATAATGTAATATATTTTACTTGTCTATTGTTATTAATAATTATTTTAAGGAAAATTTAACATAATATACCTACATATTTTTTTTTATTAGTAACAATAATTTTCATTATAAAGTAATAATTATAATTTTGAGAGAATCTTGTATCTTTTATGTATACTGTATCTAACCCAAACTTGACTATAATTTACAGATATTTCATAAAAATAAACAATTACAAAGTAATATTATCTTTTAATTGTGAGAGTAAATAGACGTCATTAATTTCTGGAGGACATTTTGAAATTCGTTCTTGTACAACTGCATCACAAGATGGTGCATTTTCTAATTTTTAAAAATTGAAAATATTACTTATGTGTATAATTTAAACTCATTAAAAAAAAAATGTTAAGACAAATTTTACATTTTATTTTAGCAATTATTAAATATGAAACGATTTAACAATATTATTATATTATCAGTCCATCGGTTTCATATTTATATTTATTCAAATTTATCAATCTGGTATATTGTCAATGATATTATTTTAATCTTACAATCAATAAATAATTTTGTTATTATTTTGTACATATATTTAAATAATTGCCTGTTAAACGTTTATAAACTAATATTCATTATGTTATATGTTTTAGCAAAAATAATATTCATCTTTGTTATTTCATAGTAACTCATAATGTATAAACTTAAGTAAACTATTGTAAGTTGTACATTTCAAATCACTAAACATTGGTATGTGTCAACATACCATAAAACTTAATAAAAAGAAATAAAATAATGTTTTCATTTGAAAAACTTGTTTTTACTGTACAAAATGTATGTAAATAGTAATATGTAATATGTAAGGTTAAGATGTTTATGACCTAAAATCTAAAAATTGCATACAAATATCCCCAAAAAAATCAAAATATGCTTTAAAAACAAACATATATGACATTATTATATAAATTGAAAATTTAAAAAATATATCATATATTACACACTAATTTATTTATTAATTTTTAACAGAAAGTAGGTAATTGTTATAGTTATGATCATATACCTAGTTGTCCATAAAATTTTTGGACCAACAATATTATATATTACCTACCTAAGAACGGATATTAAATACATAAAATATGTACTTTAATAAGATGTCTTTGAATTCATAAATCTAGTGAATAAATGTGTATAATAATTATTGTTCGCTAATAATTAAACTCATGAGTATTGGTATAAAGATATAAAGTCGGATAACAGGTAAAATTTTCATTTTTCTAAATCAAATTATATACATATTTGTAAAAATTCATTAGTGCTAAATACTGTTAATATAATGCTCTATCTAATTCAATTACTAAAATATCTACACCTACATTAAACCCGCTACGAGTCACATCATAGTCTTAAAATTGATGTATTCATTATTTTACAAATTACTCATTTTTAGTGACTTGCAATATTTCGTGTACTTGGATACCCTTAATGTATATATCAAGCTATTTTTTAAAGCTACATCCTCAAAGGACGAGAACTCAGTCGGTGTATCAGAGAGAGCAATAGTCAATCCAGTGATATACCAACTTCATTTGTTCAAGTCTATCATTTTCTATTTTCCCTTCTACTTCCAATCACCATCTTACATATTTACACCGTTCATCGCCCGTTGAAGACAGCGATTAACAGGTAGATCAATACTGAAAAATTTGCTAAACTTTAGATGTAGATTTTCATAAATTGTTTCATTAAGTTGGTTAAGTTTAAAACAAAATAAATTATACACTAAGGCTTTTCAGGTGGATTTTCACATTCGTCATATCTCACGATTTACGTTGATTTTTATTCCAAAGCCATACGAGCTTATTCTGTAAATTAATATCATACGTTATTGACGACTAGACTTTCGGGACAAGTAATTGTTTCGAACTTCACTTCAAAAATATTTTTTGAGTAGCATAACGGTAGACGGAAGGATTATATCAAGTAATCTTAAAGCTTTAAACTCGTTGTTCTAAATTCTAATTTTTAAGACCGTCCATGCCTGTTTAAATATATATAGACTAATAACTAGCTTGAGATATATACGTAGTGTAGGAGCAATTAATAAATAAATAAAATACATTAATAGGAATAAAAAAAAATATACATATTATTTAATTCATAGATACAATAACAATATTAATTTTCTATAAAAAAAATCAGATATATTCCTGTCAATTTATTCGAACAAACAATACCCCGGGAACACTTCTATCCGTAATAGAAGGAAGGTCATAATTCATAGATATAAGATAAGGTTAACTCAATAATACCGTTTATTATATATATATATATATAAATAAGTACCTATTTAAAAATTAAATTTAACAGTTATATTCCTATATAACCCATCGATTTCTTTTCATATACCTACCCAGGTAGGTATATAACTTTATACCTATATCCTTTCACCTACTTACTCACATTATATTTTATTCTTAACTTTTTCTTTTTTAGTTACGACATTATTAACCATATAGTAAATCAACATTTTACATATTTATGGTTCTATGTAAACATCAACAAAAATTGTCTTGTCACAATGAAAAAATATGAAATTGGTATCGAATATCCTACAAAATTGTTATTGATTGGATAAGTTCTATGCTTTAACACTCAATGTATGACCTAACTAGTATATACCTACCTATGATTCAAATTTAAAATTATATTAATAATTACTGAAAATTGTGTATATATGTAGAAGATGACTTTGATTTATACAATTGTATATTTTATATCTAGAATGAACAAGTTTTGTATTGTTTTCATTGTATAATCAAAATAATTATGATTATCTGACATATTTATTCATTATTATTAATACGGAGTATTTGGGAGTATATTGTTATTTCAAGTAGTTGAAGTAGATTCATATGACACACTAAACTTTAAATCATGGTAGACTCAGTATTACAAAAAGGAAACTGTTTCCTTAGAAGTCATTCATTTCCAAGAATTAAAAATGAAATTTTGGAATTTCTTCATTTTCTCAATACATCTACAATTCACAATACCCAGGAACTATTTTTGCATATCCATTCATTAATGGCCTTCTATATTTTCACTAATGCAACCAGGAAAACGTAGAACTAATATTCGTCATCCAGATACTCGTGCTTACGAAAGTGATAAAATTTCTTTAACAATGTTCAAGATGAATGATATCGAAAAATCGTATGAATAAGTATAAAGAATTTTATGATGACATTTTCATATGGCCAAAGGTTAACAATGTTAACAATTACTAACGTATAAAATAAAATGTTTCTTACTTAAAAGTAAAATTCTTATACATTGTTTATAATAATGTCATGTATGATAATATTATTTTAATAATATTATGTTTTTAATTAATATAAAAGAAAATTGTTCAAAATGTATATGATAAAACCGAAAAAATAAATAAAATACAATTATATTTCTTACTTTTAGTAATTTTGTATCATATTTAAAAATATTGTTTTCTTAAAGCCATCAACTAAATTATTAAATGCACACAATTATTGATTTTTGTAAAAAGGGCCTAAGTCCACTGTACTTCAGAACTAATTATCAAAATTATGATAATGAAAATATAATAATTTTCTAAAACAATCTAATTTAATCAAATAGCTATTGCTTTTGACCGAAATTTTATTTTTTTATTTATTGAATTTACAAATGTTTTTTTCGTTTTCCCAAAAGTTTACAATTATTGACTAATGCCCTTTTTGCATGAAGCGATTCATATAGAGTTCAATGGTATGGACTGGAAACAACAAGGAAGGTGGGTGGTTATGGTGCGATTATATTTTTTTACGGTGAATTAGTAAGTGAAGGAATCTAAGCAATAATCTATCATGCGATTCTAGTGAACATATGCCATACCACATATACGTAACCCGTTCAGTTAATCTGTGTCCTCGGTGACGTCACAAATTTGACCAGATCAGGGGTTTAAAAATACTAATTGAATAATGTGTCTTCTTCTTCTACTTCGCCTTCTCTCCCAGCTATTTGGGGTCGGCCAAATTAATAATAAATTTCAATAAATTGAATAATGTGTAACACCTTCAATGTTCGATTTTTATATTATCATGGATATTATTGGGTAATCACATGACAAAATAGATAGGTATGTCAACAATATTATGATACACATCTCTGTGAATTATCCCCATTTTATACCATGTATTAAGTTCTCCGCCTCTCATTGGTTATATATATCAAGTATACATTTCCAAGCTATCACCACAGAGTTGAATGAAAAACGGAGAACCTAATATATGAGAAAAATTGGGGATGTGCATATCAAATTAAAATGCATATTGTTGCTGATATACTTTTCTATTTTTTCATGGGTAATCAGTATTTTTCCGGGAGTATAACCTCAAAAAAAAAGTATGTAGGCAACATATCTGTGCTTCCACAATTTTAATAACCCCTACAAATTTAAAAATGTAACGGTTGGCAAGGGCGTAGATGAACTGGATGGGTATAGCATAGAATAAGAATTATAGCATGTAGTCTGGGTTTAAATATATATTGTCAAAAATATAAACTAGGCGGCGTTTTAATCGCATAGATTTTCTTACCTTGATATTTACTGTAACAATTTGTCTACACGTATTAATCCGTCATTTTCACTACATACTATCTTCGTTCATAGTAAAATTAAAATGCATTGCACCTGCACAATATCACATAATATCAGACACGTATTTGAGGGGGGGCGATAGGAGCGATCGCCCCCCCCCCCACTAAAGCCAATGTGTTATGCAAAATTAGATAATTCGTTAATTGTGTTACATAATTATATAATAATACCCAACCACTATAATAGCACTTTAAAAACCATTATTAATAATTATAATTTAGTAAACTGACTAAACAAATTTTAGTGATACGTTGATATATTTAAATATAAAATAGTTATCAAATATATTTTGTAATAAAAATTTGATTTCTTCAGGGATGTAATGGAGGGTATACGGTATATACCCACTTTAAAATTTTTTCTTTGATGTGTATAGCTAAACTTAATTATTTGATACGCGGGTATACTTACGTATTAATTCTCAATACACATTAAAAAAAATGTAATTGTATTTATAATTTAATGATCATTACCCGATAAGTGATAAGGTTATGGAAAATAAACATTTATAACCTGGTAGTTGTAGCAGCAATATTATGTTCTTTAAAAGACTTGTAGGCGGTATAGATATTGGTATGGTATCATAAAATCACAGAATATATTCAATAAAATACATCTTTGAAATAAGCAAAAAAAATAAAATATCATAATTTTTTGAATTTTTAAATATTTTCAATATAATTGCTTGATGGAAATTTGTAATTTATGAAGACTATAACCATTGAAAGCCAACTTCTTAAACCTTGAATCTAGAAGTCTTGAGTCTTGAGTCTTCATTCTCTTCATAACCTGAAGACCTTAAATTTTATTTTAACAATAATGTAATGACTAAGACGCGGATTTTAATGAAAAATATATTTTTCAGTTGGTGGTCTAGGGTGTGCCTTCCAAGTATAAAATTCAATTCATATTTCAGAGAAATTAAAAATTTAAAAATGTGAACTATTTTTCAGTTTTAGAATATTTTTCCATTTTTATATATTTTTTATGTTTGGTGTACGATTAAAAAATATAATATATATATAATGTATCGTAGAATAAAGTTTTAAAAATATTTGTCTTATTTCGTAAATTAGTCATTTTTAAAAGATACTTACATTTTTCATAATTTTTCATAATTATCAGAATATCGAGAATATCAATAATACAGAAGTATAATATAATATAATATAATATAACCTCAATAATGTTATTTACGATACGGTATAAATACGTGATAACGTCAAATAACTAATATAAAACTAATAATAATAATATACAAAACTGTTCAGAATTGTTTTTTGTAGAACACATTTTTTTAAATTTTTAAGGTATTTTTAAGTGCATTTTTTAAGGCATTAAATTATATTTTTTAGGGTATTTTTATTATTTTATAGAGCATTAAAGTCCGTGTCCTAGTGATTACCAACTGTTTACCTTCATTTCATCACACAAAGTTTTATTTTTATAAATTCACAAATAATATTTATAATATTTTACTATTAACTAAAAAAGGTTCACAAAAAGAAAAATATAGCTGAAGAATTGAGGATTAAATGGTGGAAATAAAAAATATTTATATAGAGGCTGAATGAGACGGGTATATGGGACGTAAAGGGAAAAATGTAGCAGAAGTGTTTGAGGGTACCTAATAAAGTGGTTGGTGATAGTAGAGGTAGTAGGCCAGAAAATAGGCAAACATGCTGGTAGGCTAGAGAATTAAAAGAGATAATATCAAAGAAAAAATACATAGTTTAAGAAATAGCAGAACACAAAAATAAAATAAAGAAAATTTCTTTATTTTTCCAGTAGTTTCTTAAGCGTGTATCAAATCTACCTTTTATGACTGAATAACTTATGAATGTAAAGGAAAATAACAAAATAACAAATACAATTTTCAAGGTTATCTATTTATTTTTATATTATAATATTATACCAAACTTTACTCAGAATAGTTTTTTAAACTCGATTATTTATCTTTACTTTCAAATTTATAATAATAATAAACTATTCTCTGAAATACTCATCTGTATCTATACAAATTTTTCAATTTAAAATTAATTTTCATTATGCTTTTAGTTAGAGTAAATTTAATTGCAAATTCGTAACTAATATTTAAAATGTTATACTTTTGTATTATATACATTGCGTATATCAAAATAAAATGTATAACAATTATTTTTTAAAACATCAATAATCCATTAAAATTGCATGTATGACTTTTTGATGGAAACTTATATTTTTCATTTGCTGCTGAATATTTTTCTAAAAATTTTGATGTACTAATATCAAATATTTAATTAACAATTTATTACACTATTCCGATTGATAATCATGATAGTACTAAGTTGCACAATAACCAGTTTACGAAATAAAAAAATGATTTATGAATTGAGTATAATACTGACACATATATGTCGGTAATTAATTTTTTAAATGTACTTAAATATTTTTTATTCATACGTTTTCATCAATCTTAAAATTTCTAACAGATCCTTTTAAATATCGAGGATGCGAGGTCCTTCAAAAAGTGGAGCTAGCTTTAGCTAAAAGCTAAAACTTTAGCTTTAATTTTATTAAAATAGTTTAATAAAGGAAATATATTCTAGGCACACCTATATTTTTAAGGATATCATGGATTGAATACATAAAATAAATAATGAAAGACTCAGGATGTGATTCGAAAAGGAAAAGAAACGATAGAAACTTATGGAGAAAGGCTGCAATCCAATTTGTAGATTGGTAATTATAGACGGATAAAAAAAAGTAAAAACCAAATACATACAATTTTTTACAGAGGTATCTATGATTAATAATTAGAAATATTTCTTTATTATATATATATTCTACTATAAATAATATATTTTATTAATTTTACAAATTATGAAATCAATGCAGTTAATTCACGTTTTACACAGATTGATAATTTTCTTAATATTATTAGACAATATTTTAATTTTTATGATATGTATTTTGAAATTTAATATATTGGTGTAGGTGATATAAATTGAGATATTGGTCCTTCATTATCAATATCTACTACAAAAATTGTTGATTTTTCATCAGTATGGGTTTTTGTCACTATCAATTTGATGACACAATTAGTAAACAAATATTTCCATTTTAATTTTGTTCTTTGGACTAAACTCATATTTTGAAAATAATTTACCTATTTCAAATATATTATAATTACTGACTAAGCGTAGTATTTCAAATAAATTAAAAATAACAATTAATTAGAAGTATGGATTACAAACGTTTAAAACTGTTTGTCTCAAAAGAAAGTGTATATTGTATTTATTACATTAATTAATAAATAACTATATACTAAGTTTCACCAATGTATTATCTAGATAATAACTCTAAGATAAAAACAATAAAGGGGCTTTAAAAATGTTTGGTGTATAAAAGATGAGAATAGGAGGGTATTAACGAAGGACAAGGGAGTGTTTAAGAGATAGAAAGAATATTTTAAAAGAATTATTAAGTGTAAAATTCCTAAGAGAGGGAATTGATTGAGTAGAGTTGAATTTGAATACGGTGCAATTAATAAGGGAAGGAAAAATGTGTAGCGCTATGAGAAAAATAAAAAAAAAAGAGATGGGACTGGGTAAAGTATCAGTGGAAGTATGAAAGATATTAGAAAGTGTAGGTATAGAATGCTGACAAAAATACTAGTTGAAGAAAGAATTCCAGAAGGGCGGAAGAAGTGTTGTGTGGTACCAATATTTAAGGATTAAGGAGATGTAGAAGAATGTAAAAATTATGGATGGATAAAACTTATGAGCCACAGTATGAAGATTTGGGAAAACATAATAGATGAAAGGGTAAGAGGTGAGACAACTGTTACTAGAAATCAGTTTGGGTTTATGCCTGGGAGTTCAACAATGGGGTCAATATTTTGTGTAATTTACCGTTACCTTTTCGTTACCGTGTCGCGAGAACGGTTGACTCTTCGTGGTACCTTCTTAACATTATAACTGCGGCTTCTGGTATATCTTAATCCCAGGCAACTTCAGCTATCCACAAGTATTTCATAAGTCATTCAAGATCTGTGGTCACTAGTGCAAGTAGCCCAAGGGTCGTAAATTCTTGAAATCTCAGATAGTATCGCACGTTTGCTAAATTGCATACTTTAAACTGAATAAATTCGAATTTGGTTGCCACTTTATACCTAGAACTTTGGTGTAATCTGATTTGTACTCGTTGAACATAAGTGAATGTGTTTGTTAATTAATGCTCTGGGGTAGTTTCTAGTAACTTTTTAGAATTACTCGACCACTTGTGCAATTCGAACTGTATTTTAGCGAATATGCTGACAAGTCTCTTTTGCAATTTTATTGTTTCCTCCTCGCTATCTGCATCTGTGGCTATATCATCTACATATATATCTCGTTGTACGATCATTTTCACTGTGGGATCATTTTTTGCTTCATCTTGGACCAATTGATGTAGGGTGTGTATAGCGAGAAATGGTGAAGATCTCAGGCCAAATGTAACTGTGCTCATTTCATATACTTGAATATCTTCATTGGACGAGAAACTGTATAACAGTCGTTGATATGGTTGATGGATTTTTGTGACATTTGTTTGTCGGAACATCTGTTTTACATCTGCTGTGAATACAATTGAGGGGAGAGGGAATCGTAAAATGATACCTGGCAAGTTCTGCTGAAGTTTCGGTCCACAATGGAGATGATCATTAAGTAACATTCCAAAAGTGGTTTTCGATGAGGCATCAAAAACAATAAGCGTCCTTGTAGTGGTGTTCCCCGGTCGAAGGACGGCTTGGTGAGGAATATAGTAAGAATTGCGTTCATGGATTTTCTTTTGGTCCACTACTGATATATGACCAGTATCTAAATAGTCCTGTATTCCATTATTATACTCTTGACGTAATTCTGGTAATTTTAGAAATATATTTTCCAATTTTTTTGAACGACGTAATGCTTGATCTTTGGAGGACCCTAGAATAGGTAGATTATGTTTGAAAGGTAAGTGTACTATATACCTTCCATCTGGTTGACGACTTATTGTTGACTTGTATAAACCCTCATCTGGATTACATTTTGCAATGGTTGGAACATCCTCAACTTCTAAGAATCGCTGAAGAGTCTTGTCTACGGACTCCATTGTTGAACACATTGTGACGGATATGGAAGCGGTGGGACTAGAAACTCGACCCATGAGTATCCACCCAAACACAGTGGATAATGCAATTAGCTGATTTGCATGTCCTTCCTTCTTTTCTTCTGACACGATGTATGGAAATACATCTGCCCCAATTAATAGTTCGATCGGTAAGGGTTCATTGAATTGTGGATCTGCCAAAGTAATAGGAGGGTATCTTTCAACAAAATGGGTAAAATAAAAACCGTATTATTGGTGGTGGTAAACGACAATGGTGACGGTAATTGTGACGACCATGGTAATGGTAATGGTGATAAAACGACGGTGTACGCCACACACAATACAAACAAAAAAATATGGTGAAAAGGACGACGGGTACTCGAGCGTGTTTTACAACACACGACCACTTCAATGGTCCACGACTAGACTGGTGTCGATCGCTTGGAAGGTGATCATTAACGGTCGTACGGTCATACAGTAGGTGGTATTTAAAGGAAGCATATCATAAAATTATACAAAAATAATAAAAAGGTATTATGGGCTTATCTCACAGGAAAGAAGGAGATATTAAAATAATGCACATGAATATGAAAAACTACGAACAGGCAGCATAAAATATGGTGTGGAAAGAAGACTTACTATGGAAGCTATCAAACATTATTCAATGCCCACGCTTGGTACAATACATTAAAGTCAGCCTTGGAAATAGGAATTTCCGAGTTTTTTTCAGTAACCGGAAAAGCAGAATACGCGTACTAAATAATGGCTTACCTCAAGGCTCTATAGTAAACCCAATCCTATTTAACATATATACCATATACATACACGTATATACACTCACGATATACCATGTACAAACTCCAAAATATTTTCTTATACAGACGACATCTGCATAGTAGCGCAGGACAAGAAGCTAAAAAATATTGAGAGAACCCTAATATCAGAACTTTTTTAAGTTTGGAACAATTCTTCCGGAAATGAAAGCTTAGACCAATCCCATCTAAAAACATGCTAACATTATTTAATTTAAACAATAGGGAAGCCAATAAGGAAATATCAGTAAATTTTTGCAGCGAAAATATGAAAAACAAAAAGACAACCATGTATCTTGGCATTACATTGGATCGGACATTAACCGTTAAGCCACACCTGCACAAAGTATCAGCAAAACTTAAAACTAGAATTTTCCTTATCAACAAATTAGCTGGTACCACATAGGGAGCTGAATCAAGTGTCCTTCAGATTTCTTCCTTAGCCTTGGTCTACTCGGTCACAGATTATTGCGCTCCATTATGGTCAGGAAGCGACCACACAGAGGTTGTCGACATTCAACAAAAGAAGATCATGCGCACAATATCAGGCGCAGTCTTGGGCACAAATAAACAGTGGCTGCCCTACTACTATTGATCTCTCTAGGAAAACTTAGATCAGACTCAATAGAATACTCACAGGATAAATTAGATGCAATGAATTGAATAAATGAATAAATGCATAAATGAAAATTCAGAGAGAGTCCGTAATTTGATTGTGGCGCAAGCATACAGTCAATGCATCATCTAATTCTGAATTGCCTATTAAGAAGATACGATGATGATCTGGAGGACTTCATTAAAGTGACCCCTGAGACAGTGGCCTGGTTAGATACTTTGGATGTAGATATCGAAGCTTATTTGTTTAACTTAATTTAATGTCATACATATTGTGATATTTGTTTTGTTTTTCCTTAGTATATATTTTTTTACCTTAAAATGTTAATCTATTATAATTTCATTTAATTTTTTATTTAATAAGGAAATGTTTAGTACTACCGCTCATTGTAAAGTCATATGAATAGATAAATAAAACTATATTTATCGATATTTCATTTAGCAGAAAGAAAACTAGTTTTCTATTTTCTTCTTTATATTGAAACTTACTCCACTTAGTATTTTTGTAGCAGCTTGGTTATGTAATATACAATTTTCTAGTGTGCCTGTAGAATCTGTAAACGATATACGAATATTTAATTCGCATTCTAATTCGTCGGATCCCATTTCCATTTTTAAATTTACAGAACATTCTGGATTTAGACATATTAACTGTGTACTTTCAACATCCATGCCACATAGATTACTGTATAAAGAATTTCATACAATTAAAAATATTTATTAAAATTAATGAATAATACCTAACTACTTGCCATTTATTAAACACCAATGGATATGAATCATCAATATTGAAATTGCTCACAATTGCATATAAAACAGCTGTAAACTGTTGTCTAGATTTATCATTAGAACAGATTAGAACACGTTTACAAGTCATAATGTCTGTTATGGTTGATACTGAAAATATTTTAATTAATTAAAACGTATTATTTATAAATTGGAAGCAATTAGTATTGTGTTATAATGTGTTTAATAGTTTTAATAAATAAATGAAATATTATAACCTATATTATGCATATATATATTGTTTACTAATTCGAAAGCGCTTTTTAACTACCTACGTATTGAAAAAAATATAAATATAAATATAATTATATATCAGATATCTATCAAGAAATAAGATTGTATACAATTTTTAAAACATTATTATTATCTAAATATTTTATTTTATTTTAAATATTATTAGCTACATAAAAATAAAAATAAACAAATAATTATTATAGTAAAAGACACCAGTTCTTCTAAATGTAAAATAAATAGACGAGATTTAGAAAATGTTTTAGTACTTTTTATAACCGATATTTTATAATTTAAAATCTATAATATTATTGTATAGTGGTAAATGTTATGCATAAAATATTAATTCATTTAAAATATAATTTGACAATATCTACTATATCAGATTGTTTTATGGGTTATCATTGGTAAAATATATGACAGTTATTCAAATTATAGATATATTACCTATATAGATTTTTAGTATCTAAAACACAAAATGGTAATTTCTTTTTATGATTTTTCAAACAAAAATTATAGTTTTTTGTAAAAAAAAAAAAAAAAAATAAGAAGAAGATTATAGTAAAATGATAATAATATTAATAAGTATTAATTACAATTGGGAATGTTAACATCTAATTTATTAGATAGCCCAAATAAGTATGTATTTGCGTATTTTTTCAAATTGTTTGCTTCATTCGTAATTGGATCCACGGTAATAATTGTTTTGTTGGAAACGATAGCTGTCATCATTTTATTGAAACTATTCCATTCTAAGTATAAATCTGAGAAAGCTAAAACTAAAACATAAAATATAAAAGTGTTAACCAATAGTTTTGTTCATTTTTTAATTATTATTATATTTTTATTTGAATAATAATTATTATACCTTATATATAGATAATATGAGAATAGTTTTATAATATATTTTGCATAATAGATTCTTCTTCTATCTATAAATTAAGTGAGTTAATAACCTTTTTTCTCTGACTACGCGATATGGTCATTAATATAATATTAGGTATATATTAACACCCTCGAAGTCGTTCAATAACTATAGATATGTGTACTATGTTTACGTAATTAAACATAGAGAGGCTCCAGTATTTCAAAAATAAATAAATAACTTATTCACCACGTGTCTTGTGACGGAATTTAATTCTAAGGAATCACACTTTTATTAAAATCGATATTAATCACGGAGTTACCAAACGGGAGAACGGGTTCGAAAACAGTTTAGAGTTCTTCCGGGTTTCGGGTTTCGTATCTAAAAATGGTTTCAAGTTTTTTAGGGTTTCGGTTATCGGATTTAGGATTAACCTTTTTTTTTCAAAAAATAAAGTATGAAGTAAGAAAAAAAGTAATGAACTTTCTATTCTCGGATTTTTAATTTTTATAAGACTGTAACGGGTTTCACATGTTACAACTAATTAATTCAATTCAAATTGTGAAAAAACCACAGAAGGCCGACAGTACATTCAAGCACTGTGAATTATTATGGGTATAAATAGATTTATATGTTTGAGCAACGAGAAGTCAAAATCAGCAAGTTCAAGGGAGCTTTTATACATAAGTTTCGCTGTAATTCATTTATTTCCCTATTGGCACAAAAACATTCCACGGTACTTTCAACAGCTCCAAGGGGTAAATTGTACATAAAATAATTATCTCCGTAAAATTTACAACCAAAATCTTGAATATTTCAATTCTCCTCTAATTTTGACACAGGTAAAATCGCGTATACTAGACCGTCTCGAATATTATTTTTTTCCCTGCATTTTTATCAAATACATTTTTTAATTTATATAATATATTTCAAGTCATATCTTAAAAAAATCTATGATGGATTATTTTTTCATATATAACAGTGTTTCTGCTTAAATAATTTGAATATTCCTTTTGTTTCATGTTGAACCATAGCTTAGTGGTCTAAGGCATTGATTTTCCGGCTCATGATAATAATAATACTAATATAAATTGAATAGGTAGGTACTTGTAAGGTAAGTATATATAATACTCTGAATAAACATAGTCGTTATAATATGGTACTACTTTTTTTCCCTTTTTTAATATATTTTTTTTAAATTTATATCATACAATTACAATATTATTCTAGTATTAATCACTAGATTATGTTAAATATTCTTATCATATAAGTAGATAATTATTTTATATATTTTTCTATATACATTTTTCTGTATAAGTTAAAGTAATTTAATTTTTCAACCTCAGTTTAAATAGTGGACTCACAATATGCAATATACAAAATACCTAAATATTTATATTTATATTTATTTAAGTACTTTTACTAATTTTTTAAAAATGGATTTGTTAAAAATGATTTAAAGTGATATTTCTAAAATAGGATTATTATATCTCCCACGATTCTGTTATAATGAACTAGCTGTATTTTATACGTAATTAGCAAAATTAAAATGCTTAGACGTTAATTTCGGAACAGAAAAGTATAATAGTCATTATTCAATTTACCCATAGTACAATAAAAATTATGTCTGCTATCCGGATACATATCAATGTATAATTTCTAATTTTACGTTTTATGATGTTAAAAAAAAGCTATTATTCTTCAAACAGAGATAATTAGTGAAATAACATATTTTTTATGATATAGATAGTCTATATTTCATATGTTTAAATTGTATAATATATCCTTAAAATAATATATATACATTTTTTTACATCAGTGATGAATTTAAAGTGTAAAATTTTTCTCCCTTGTCATTGTCATATTGTAAGTATAAAAAAAATCTTAAGTCACATACAACTTCGAAGAAAAAATTCGTCAATCACAGAGAATTTTACAACAATCAAAAAAATGTCAAAGAATACTCCGTCCATCACATAGAATTAGATATTAACTTAGAAGATTTCACAATGAGTACAATTATTTATCAATATTATTTTATAATATTTTATTAGCGTTTGTCGTGAATGATACCATAGTCAAATCTATGATGATGTTAATTGCAGAGTATAGTGTTCTCTTTTTTTTGGTCATGGCTATTAATGACTGTACGTAATGAAAATTCTGCCAATTTTTATCTATAAATATATTTTTTGTTAATACATTTATATAAAATTTAATAATATTAAAAAATTATGTTTCTTGAGCGGATACTCCTTAAAATTCTGACTAGTTAATTGTCTGCATCACTAATAATATATAATTTTTTTCCATTGGAATATTTACTCTATAAACATCTCCTTAAGACTTTTTGATTTCCACAAAACTCCTATCTGTAAATTTCTTTCTATTATTGTCTAGTTCTAGTATTTTAATGTACGGTTCAAGTTTTAAACATTTAAATAAAAAACTATTTAAAAATCTATAACTTTAAAACAATTTTAAATTCATT
Organism: Pemphigus obesinymphae; assembly: GCA_025469235.1. Taxonomy (NCBI): domain Eukaryota; kingdom Metazoa; phylum Arthropoda; class Insecta; order Hemiptera; family Aphididae; genus Pemphigus; species Pemphigus obesinymphae. The sequence goes on from JAIPRL010006728.1 coordinate 21,538, forward strand.
AATACCGATTTTTCTGACTATTTTTGTTTTTTTTTTTTATAATATTCCTATTTTTATCTCCAATTTTAATAGTTGTTTTCTTATTGAATCCATTATAACTGTTGCATTCTTTAAAAAAAAAAAATATATATATATATTATTTATTTTTAGCGTAGGTATTTTATACTTACATCAGATTCTATTCTAGAAGACATAGATATATTATTTAGTTTAAAACAACACAGTACTCATAGAACAAAAAAACAGTAGAAAAATATAGACTGAAAATAACGTAAGACGACATCTCCTTATATCTAGCCCGTTCGACAGCCAATTCGTCCCACATAAATAAAATATTCATGCATAAACGTAAAAAAAAATTAAGTATACGTGACCTAATGGGAGCGTTGTTTTTTTCTTAGTATATGAAAGTTATATTTACTAATAAAATATGGTAATAATACATATATAATAATAATGTTTACTTAAATGTTATTGCTATTTCAAAACAAGATAAATTCCAGACTAGACTAAATAAGTATATGTCCTTTGTGAATTAAAATAACGAACAGAGATTATGTATGCTGATCAGATCCATATAAATTATCTAATATTAAATAATAGTATGTACAGTTGTTTTTCTTAATAAATAAGATACATAAATTTAATAGATTTAAAATTTGGGATATAATAATTTATGTTTATATTTTAAGTAATATGTATATTAATGTTTAAATTATAATAAGACCTTGAATTCGTTTATATGAAAAATAAATAAATGTATAATACTACTATATACTTGCTATTTTAAATAAAATAGAAATGCAATAATCAGGACAATTTCGACTAAATAAGTCAACGTTTTTCGTGAACTAAAACACGAGCATAGATTATCACTCTCCCTCCCACATAATTTAGTATACCAATAAGGATATTATAAATTAACTAAATAATAGAATTTATAGTTGTTTTTCGACTGGTATCTTGTTAACATCGCTGCACATGGTTTTACACTACAGTTAATAACACACAGAATTTGAGTTTTTAATTAGTTAGTTTTGAGTTTTTTTTTTTTTCATTTCATAGAATTTTTAAAGATATTTTACAGCACTATTGCAGTGAAAGGAGATGTACACATTGTATTAAATTTTGTGTGTAGGTACTTATACTACTATATACTACTATACACAAAGCCAATGCTTAATAGAACATATACAGATTCCGTACACTGAACCAGGAAGATATCGAACAATTCATCATTAATATAAAATGTAAGTAAACATTTTTTTTTTTTTAGAAAGACTTAACTTTAATAATTTTTTTTTTAGCTGTCAGAGATAATTTTTCCGAGAAAAATACGTAATTCAAACATCATAAACAAACGTATCTATACAACACTAGGAACAGATAAATATAGATATATATATATATGTATAATATTCCCATTAGAGCTGTTGGATGTACTGTTGAAAGTTTTTGTGCGAATGGGGAAATAAATGAATTAAAACTAAATCAATGTAAAAAAAACCCCTAAAACTTGATGATTTTGGTTTATCATGGCTCAGATCATACAAATCTATAATACGTATACTAAAATATAGTCGGTAATATATCCCTACTTTGAAAAGTCGATCGGACTTTCATTTTCGGATTCTTAGTATCTTTATATAACCATTTTCATCAGGTCGAAATATTCAAAAGCCTGATTAATCTCTTACATATGTGTACACAACAGTACAAAATACGCATACACTGGAACCGAACTGACTGAACACGTCACCACGGTTCACATACCAAAATTTCAGACTCTAACCACTATTGTGTTTAGCATTTAACTTTTTAACCGTTAAAGCTCGTTATAGCTATACAAACGAAATTCCTTCATCTCTGACATACCGAAGGTATTCCCCACAAATCCCTCCACAGTATAATATAATATGTAGCAATTTAAAAGAAAACAAAATTTAGCAAAGAAATTTTGCATTTTAACGTTTTCTGATAAACACTAATTATTACAGGTAGTAAAAATGGGTTTATTTTTTCGGGTTTTCGGTAGCGGGTCTGAAAACGGTTTTGAGTTTTACGGATTTGGGTATCGGGTTAAAGGCTGCATCCTAGTTGGGACCCAAAATTAAAATATCTATACTAGTTGGGTCCCGGATAATTTTAGGTACTACACTAGTTGGGTCCCGGATTATTTTAGGTACTATACTAGTTGGGTCCCCAATGTTTTTCGGTAAATACGAGTACTACACCACACTTTTCCTTCCATTTTACCAGACTTAGGACTGTCTACCATCTATTTTTGACGGCAGGTATGGTTAAAAATGTTTTTTTGTGGAGATAATAAAAATATAAATGATTGGAATTTTACAAAATATGATATAATACAATACAAATGAAAAAACATTAAGTGTTAAAAATCAAATATAAAAAATACATATAATATAAAATACAATTAAAAAAAAATCACTTTTGTGTTGGTAAAAATTTATAAGACATTAATTTTACAAAATATGATATAATACAATACAAATAAAAAAATATTAAGTGTCAAAAATCAAATATTAAAAATACATATAATATAAAATACAATTAAAAAAAAATCACTTTTTTGTTGGTAAAAATTTAAAGACATTAATTTTACAAAATCGAATCGATTAATTCTTTCTGCAGTTTTTTCAGTCATTTTATCATTTATAAATTTCTCTTTCAGTAAAATACAATTTCTTCTTTTTATTATTTCTGTACTTCTCATTTTAATATATGTGTCAATTTGTACATTTTTTAAAATTTCTAGGAACTGATAAATATTTGGATGTACTGTGTAAAACATAGAATTAAAATGAGAATGAAACGATTCGCAAACATTTGTGGTTCTCATTGTCGATTAAATTCTGACCAAATTGTTGGTGGATATCTTGATTCTGGATTAATATAATTATCGAAAACGTAATCCGTGAATTCTCGAATTCGCTTGTCATTTGGTTGGATACTCATTAAATCGTCGATAAAACAATCTTCCACCTCTTCTGGGCCGCAGAAATGGTAGGCCAAAAAAATATTTAAGATATTTACTCAACTCAGAGTCACTTTTTTATTCATTCGCTATACCTAAATTTTGAATTTTTCGCCACCAGCTCTGCCCTAAATGGAATCTACATCCTTTAATATTTGTATCCGGCCATACCAATTAAATCGAATAATGAATAGCTTCTTCAAAATCTGCATAAATTGTTTGAGGTAAAAATTTCAAATTAAGTTTATCACATTCATTACATATCATCCGAAAAGTTTGAGTATAAATGTCTTTTTGTTTATTTGGGAGCAAACAAAAAATAAGAGGAATGTAGTGATTATTATGTATTGTATGTATTGTAAACATTTGCATAAATATTTTTGGACAACTTTTGAATGTGCCATCTACGTAAAATGTGTTGTTATTACATAAAAATTTTAAATTTTCTACTGTATAAAAAATAACTATGTTATATTGACTATCATTAACTAATAAAAAATCTTATTCTTGGTTGGTTTTTATATTTAATTCGTTCAATGTTTTGTGAACGTCGTCTAAACTTTGTGGAATGTTTGGTAGAATACTTTTTCTTGCACGATGAATACTTTTTTAATAAGTGTACAATCGTAACGCGTTAAGGTATTTATATCTTTTTTTTTTAATTCATAATGTATTAATTTAGATGGTTTTTCACAGATATCATTTTGAGATTTTCTCTTTAAATTGTTATTCAGTGCCTGCCTGTTTAATATTTTTTCAGAATCACAATTGTGATTGTGTGTTAAATTTTGTTCAATAATTAGATTATTGTTATATTTAAAAAATGACTTACATGTTCTCTGAATACATCTCCATCGTTTAATATCATTTTCCAGTACTTCATGAAATGAAAATTTAAATCTTTCTATAATATACACTTTTTTACCCTTTTCACTGAACATAACATTATTTTCCATAGTGCTGAACACAGAACACTCACTGTCAATATGTAACCAACTACAGTCGTCGCCAGATAACTTGGCAAAGTGGTCGCGGTCGCGGTCGTGGTATAAAACCGGGGTTTATCACCGTGCCGGGTAGTTTATTATGATAGATGTCAAAATGATTATAAAATAAAGTTTATAGGTATATATAGTACATAGGTGACAAAATTATCAGATTCGATAATCGCGTTATCTGGAAAATGTTCTGACGGCGACTAACTCAATAATATAATAATAGTATATATATATATATATATATATATAATATATCAATAGTGCATTCAATATATATGTTTAATTGTGTTTGTTTATCTAATATTTTTACGTAATTATTACGTACCATTTCATTTTTTTCACTGGTCTACATCGGTGAAGAAAAAATTCCGGGACCCAACTAGTATAGGACCAAAAAAAATCCGGGGCCCAACTAGTGTAATACCAAAAAAAATCCGGGACCCAACTAGTGTAGGGTATATGTCAATTGCGCCGGTCAATACTGAAGTACGTGGTTAGGTATACACTATTTACACATGTCGTATATCATCCACATGAGACGAAATTATCTACACGTTTTTCAACATTTTATTTTTGTACATTGACATTTTGAAATTATGCGATAATGAA
>JAIPRL010006729.1:0-26142 GCA_025469235.1 Pemphigus obesinymphae
TTTTTTCTTTGCGTACTAAACCACCTATTTTCAAAATCCTATGATCTCCTTCACCAGTACGGTGTTTTACGGATCATAGGTTGGCGACCCAGCTAAACCAGTGGCGTCAGTAACCGTAGTGTTACACGGTAACATATTATATCCTAGGGCCACTACTCTGTCTATATTGGTGGATGTTCAAAACCAATATTAGAGGGCCCACAGTAAAAAGTTGATGACTTTTTTATCGTTTTGAAAGAAAGTAGTTTTTTATTTTGGGTGTGTTAAGCAAAATGTATAAGCAAAAAAAATAAAAATAAAAACGTCATCGACTATTTTTAAAAATAAAATTATAATCAAATCGTTCAATATTGGGCCAATTGAATTGTTATGATTTGATAGGGGTCCAGGGATTCCATGCACCCCCGGCACCCCTGGTAGTTGCGGCACTGATTATACCGTCATTAAATTTTCATTATCGTTGGGTTCAGATGGGTTATATTGCCTATGTTATCACGTAACAATATATATTAAAATACTTTAATACAGAAAAAAAAATACATCTAATTAGTGTGGTTTTACATTCGTGATATCTAGTATAATTTGGCAATAGGGGTTTCGCTTATCGTTTAATCATTTATATTAGACTATATATATAGATATGTACCAATTAAGAGATTCAAATTAGGGCTCAAAGCCGGTAGCTGGTTTTTCCCTATAACCGGTTAAAAACTCCTTTTTTGAGAACCAATAACCACTTCTCGGTTTTAATTTTTAAATCTAAGATGCGGTTATCCCTAACCGGTAACCAAAAATTATGATTTGGGGTTTTTAATTTACCGGGAATTGATCTATGTCATTGCCGGTAATTGTAACGGAACCGTTAACCCATGTTGAAAGTAAAAAAAAAAAAAAAAAAAAAAACCACTAACTCTTTTCTAAGGTGCAAAAATGCAAAAATAAATTATTATTTATGTATTATTATATTATTAATATTATTAGTTGGGTTTATCTGCCTTCATCATTTTTGTATTAAAATAAGACATTTAATTATTATGTGTATATTTTAATAGTAGGTATATATCCTTAAATATACATATTATATATTTAATATTATATGATCTTGAGTCGTCAGCAGTCTCTAATGATACTGTTTGAAACTGGTGTAATACAATTAAATTTAAGATAACATAACATTTTTAAATAGTTGTCAATGTTATTTATTGTTATTGTTTTCTACTTGCCGTCAATTTTGATATTATGCTATTTTCTATACTAAACGTAAAGTACATAGATTAATCAGCTGATCGATTTATTGGCGTTCGTTAAAATCATGGACATATTATATAGGTTAGAAATATTTTCTAAATAATTTTAATACTCTAATAACTATTCCGGATCGGAAAGCAGAGACATAAAATAGTCATAAATATTATAAATGTTTGTCAAAAGCCTATTTAAATTGTAATTAACTGTATTAAAAAGTTAGAAGCGGTTTATAACCGGTAATCGGTTATGAGAAGTAGGAAGTTGTTTTAAACCAAGAAGCGGGTTTCCTAAAAATATTAAGCTATTTTTAACCGAGAACTGGTAACCACATGTTTTTTTAAATAGGTAGGTATTTAAAGAACTGTTTGTCAATATCTATGTATTTAAAAAACCGTTTAATACTTGTTACCGGTTCTCAAAATTTTTAGGCTTAAGAGTATAACCTAAAAATGAAGCCGGTTACCGGAAGCGATTTTAAGCCCTAATTAAAATTAAATTATTTATCATAATAATATATGTTTGAATAATATTTACAGGGGTCGTAAATAACTTTATGTCATTTTAATTCAATTACAGTGTTTATACGATATTATTTGTTTTTGGTTCAAAGGACTATAAGTTATGGTAGACAGTATTTAAGATATCGTAGAAGCATCGTAAGGTGTTAAACTTAAAATACTTTTCTAATTCTTGTCTTCTTCTAATCTCTAAAAATATTGGCTCGAAATTGACAAGTAATAATTGTCACTGAATTACTTAATATACTTGTATTCAAACTGAAAATTAACCTATTGTTTTACCTTCCTCATATTAATATTATTCAATTTAGGTTAGAGTAAAGGAAAACTATTCATTTATTTTCAGTACAAATATAGTTTCTATATGTTTTTTTTTTTTATCAGAATAATAAAAAAGAATACAGAAAATAAAATCATGAAAACGAACCTAATCTTTAAACAATAATTGAGGTAGGCGTATTACGAGTACCTGTAGGTGAAGTTTTGCTCGTCAAGATATAAGATATATTGTAGTTGAGATGAGATAACAAAAAAGTGTTCCCCCCCTCAAAAAAAAAAAAATCCCTCTTACATATTATCGACTTTAAAATATCTCCCTTCTCACGTATATTATACTCAGATACCATAATAATATTATTATACTGAGTTCATAATGAAATTTTGACCATTATATTATATCGTATCACAAAAAAGGTACTTTTTACTATTTCAAAACAGATTTATAGTAGTTTACACGTATGAGATATTATATATATTTTTCATTAATACTATATATACTCGAACAAAGAAGACGGGCACATTAGAGGTTTTTCATGTTATGCTGACCTATTTTTCTTGAATTTCTAAGCAATCAAACAGAAATATTAAATCCTTATTTAAGTACATTTGATACGTATATAGTTTCTTCGTGACAAAGATAATGAGTTTCTGTATTTAGTTTCGTTTCGATTGAATATAACATTACTGACAATATTGTGATATTACCAAACGAACCAAAGAAGCTTTTACATGTATGCAGAAATCATAATTAGTGTCAGGATAAATGACTTTAGATTTTAAACTTTAGTAGACAATTTTAATATTTCACCTTCGTGTCGCATTCCATAATATTCATTTTGGTGCGCTTCGAAGTAAATTAAAGTGCATAAATAAATTAACTTTACAAATAATGTATTATAGAGGAGCAAGTCTAGATTTAACTACAAACATTTCCTTTTACACAGACTTCTGTTGTATAATGAACGACTTACTGTTCCGTAACCCACTGTAACGACGTCGAATAGTTTTGAAGTTGATTGATTCTAACGCTGGGAACACTGTATGAACTTCTAGTATTTCACGTACATTATTCTGTAAAATACAACCATCGTCAGTGCCTATTCATATATGTATATAATATACATGGGTACTTGATGGAACGATGTCAATACATGCGAATCAGTTTGAGAACGATAAATTCAACCGGAGGTATTTTCTCATATGTATATGCGTGTGACGCTTAAACTCTTTCAATTTCGTATATACAAAATAAAACCCTTGCTTATTTTAAATTTAAAGTTTATTCTACTGAAATACGCAAACGATTTTTAAATTATATTAATCTCTACGTATACTTATGGTAAATAAACGGTTTAGAAAAACAAATATAATCAAATCAGTCTAAATGTCTCTGTCTAAGTGATTTATGATGTCCCCATTTACAGACAATAATGGATATAAGTTAATGAAAATAATTAACTTTAATTATACTTAAATTAATTTCATCCAAAAGCCTTCTATTAAAAATTAATACAAATTAATTTTAACTGATTAACTTTAAATATAAATTAGATCGAAATATTATTAAATTGAATTTAAAACAAAATATATATTGTTTATATTATTTAAATAGCCTTATCGAATGTTCCTATAAAATTTTATTTTACCAATTTACTATAATAAGTAATATTACTCGTCATATAATATATCATATAATTATAATATTTTTTTAGTTTGTATAGCTTCTTATTTTCTGATAGTGCAGTGATATTAAATCGTTTTATAAGTTTTTCGTATGGTTTTTACAGTTTTAAACTGGATATCGAGTCTCTCGTAATTAACACACGATTTAAATTACGTTAACACTGAAACTGTTAAATAAGGTTATCTGCCGTTGTCTTGATTTTCAACCAATCTAAGCATTTGAAAATTAAACTAGTTTTCGATTGGATTTTTTAGATTTTTTTTGAAAAATTATCGTCCACACTTGGTTTTATTGAAGAATTTTGCAACGTGTTTCTGCGGGAAAATTACATGAATATGGATTTTTTTCGTGAAAAGTTCGTGTAGATATAAAAATGACGTTTGTGTTCTGTTACACTCTGAAACCGTCAATAATTCCGATGCTCAAATCAACTGACAATTATGAACCAAACTACGATTTCGATCGGACCGAATGACAATACGAGGATGTCTCACGGACATTACATTTTGTTTCGTGGAAAATGACGGCGATACGATCGAAATGAATCACGATCAAAAACTGTATTATTTTATTATGCATTCGACTGAACGTCCTGAATGGCGATCCTCGAGATAAAGTTTACGATGTCGTTCGGAAATTAGTAATTTTTTTTTCCACAATCCGTGAAAACAAGCGGATATAGCCGGGTATTCGGTACGGCGTGTCGGACACGAACAATTCTCGACCACGCAATTCTCGCCAGCGTTGGGCTTATATCCCAGTGGCGGCTCGTGGGCTTTATAAGTGGGAGGGTGATTAAAAATTATACATTTTTCAAAAGCATAGAATACAATATAATAGTTAGTATTCATTTAAAAGGTATTTGTTAAACCAAAATTAATACCATAAAGAAAAACATAATATATATATATAATAAATAAATAAATATAAATACGTTTTACAAAAACCGGAAATTACAAAATAATAAAACTCATAAGTTTTATACTCAAAATGTAAGCGTTTTTCCATTTCACTAAACAGGTGTTCCAAGTTGTTTTATTTCAGTTGTCTGTTAATATGATAGTGAATTTTTATCTACTATATTATAATAATATAATATGCACTGGCAATAAAATAATAAATCAAATAAATAATGAAGAAATACAGAAATGTGCACGCGTCACGAACACATAGTAAATACATGTTCACTTATTCCGTATTGTTCCGTAGTCCACATGTATGTCGTGCGATTATTCGTATCGGTCCGACGGCCGCATTATTGCCGAATTATCTCTCCTATGTTTTTGTGTTTTGATTGTACAGTTATTACGGGCGATTGTCAACGTAAAGAACCGAACGCTGTTCGATACTCGATAGTCAATAACCACGCAGATCAATAATAGGTACCTATTTCAACCGGGCTGTTACATATAGCATAAGTAAATAAGCATGTCAACTATAATTCCATATTTGCTATCATTGCACGTGTTCCACAGACATGAAATAAACGATAACAATACCACGGTTGGAAGAATCTTAGTATCTTAATAATACAAAGGTGAAACACATTTTGAATAAACAAAATGTTAATGCAAGTGCTTTATTAATAGATATTTTAATTCATAACGATGTTACAATAATTTTAAATTAAGCCAGAAATAATTTATCCATGGATTTTGTCGTTTATTTCATATCTAGGGAACATTTTCTGCGCCGAGTTATCTAACAGACATGCCTATTTACTTATGCCATGCTATTACCTGCATCTTAAATTTTACAGGGTGGGGTGGTATAGTGGGATCTACTTGTCTGCACTCGTGTAGATAATAAATACGGTGTACTTTCCAATGGAATTTGCATTATCTATTGCACTGTTAACACAAGTTGATAATAATCATTATTACACAAAAAGTGTACATGAGTGTAGGTATTTGGAAAACACTATAACTTAAATCGTGCATACCGAGAAAAGAACATTGATAACTTTTGGAGAAAAGCAATATGGCGGTATTTGCGTATCACAAAGTTGCCAGCATACCTGTTTATTTTGTCATGGTATAAACGACACTTAAAGTGATAACAGTTTGTTTACAAAATTCAGAGGCTCGGCATATTTTGTAGTATACGATCTTTTTTGTGTACAATACGATCTTTTTGGTGACTCAATTCCATCATCAAGTATTAGAATACTGGCAATACTGACACCGCCGCCGTCTCGGTCGTTCGCCGTAACACGTTACATATACCCGTACGCATATAGGTAGTATAGCGTGCGCGATTCGGCGGGCTCTCGGCATTTTCAATAAGCGTTCTTTCCCGTCAGTTTAAGCGGTCCATCGCCGCCACACCCGATTTCGTATACGATTATATATACTATATTTAAGTATAAACATATAAACTCGAATATATTATATATATATATATATGTATACGGAGGGGATTCACGAGCAAACTTTGAATAAACTCTCTCATCGCGAACATAAATAAGGCGGAATCATCGAAGCGATGACAAATCACGATATTCTCTTTCTCGCCCTATCCCTGGCGTCCCGTCCCCAAACACAAACTCCACGACGGTCTATATTATTATTATTATTATGGTATACGATAGGGAGGGGGGTCGGTCGTCTCTCACGTTAACGTTATTAAGTCTTTGCCGCCGAATCGGCCTCAAATAATACTGTTTGCAAAAGCCTCGTCTAACGTATTAGCATATATATATATATATATATATATATAAATGTATATCTACCAAAGACTTATATTATATTATATATATATGTGTGTGTGTGTGTGTGTGTGTGTGTGTGAGCGCGTATGGGGAGCTTAAAATTGCTCGAATGAGGGGGGTGGAGGCCTTTTGATAACCGAACGGTCCCCGATAAAACGGCGGTCGCGCGAACAATGGACACGTCGGTGAAAATATATTATTATCGTCGAGTGCTTTTTATGCGGGAAAAGTTTTCCCACGTTAAACCGGCCAAACCCTCACAGAAATGTCTTCCCCGACTGCCGGCCCGGCCCGGCACAACGATTATAATAACTTAATCGTCAGAAACGGGGTGAAAATGCGGTGGCGGAAGTTTTTTTTTGGGTGGGGGCGGGGTAGGGAACCGAGACCTTTCGTGAAGAATTACTATCTTTTGTTCCGGGTTAACTCTGCGGTTGACGGACTCGAATATATAATATATATATGGGTGTGTGTGTGTGTGTTTGTGTGTGTGTATAAATGGTCGTTCTCCTTCCATGATTTCTGGTGTATAATACAGAACGTTCGTCCGTTCCGACGGACCCCGGACCGCCCACCCGCCGCACGCTTAAATACACGAGACGGTCGTAATAATAATAATAATATATTAATGCGGGCGTTCCCGAGTACTCGTAAATGAAATTCAAAGACGCGTAAAATCAAGAAGACCGCGAATCCCGTTCGTTATTTCTTCGAGGTTTTTTTTTTTTATATTATTATTATTATTATTATTCTTTTCTTTTTTTTTTCGCCGTTTTTTTCGAGATTACACACAGCAGCCTGCGCCGCGCTGTTGCACCCTACTGCAGCAGCTCGAAGATTGGTTAAAATGCCCGGTTTTAAATCCCTTCCTGAGTTCGCGCGAGACGAAATAATATAATCCTGTTGTTGTCGTGCGGTCGAGTGAGTTGGAAAAATAAACGGTTCGCGCCACTCGATTTATGTTTTCGTAGAGACAAATGGTTTTTATTATTTTTTTTTTATACGTAGCTACTGTGATGTGAGTAAAGAAGAAGAATATTCTCAAAAAAGAATATCCTCCGCTACCAAGAATATTATCGAGAAGATTATTACCGGAGAGTATTCTCACGGAGTAATAAAAACCTTCGAAAATACGCGCATTATCGAATTTGGTCATACATTGTTGAATTAGTTATATAATCAGATAATTTAACCCTTCGTTGGACGAGTGTCTACAATTGTAGACCAGCAATAAATATTGAAAATTTTAGTATTTATAAATAAGTTGTTGCGCATTCTACTTTATAGTAGCTGTTGTTTATCTTTATTACTGGGTAATCACCAGTGGGGGCTCGTGTGTAGGGGCGACGGGACGACCGCCCGGCCCCCTTTAAAATTGTAGAAAATCATTTATTATCAAGTTAGATATTAACAATTATTTACATTTACATTGTAATGCATTTTTAAAATATTATTATTGAAAGTAAAAATGGTTTCCATTGTTATGAAAACACTATAAGGTAATCAGAGTTTAAAAATATATGTAGATAATAGCACGGTTGAAATAGGTACTTAACTATTATTGAATTGCGAGGTTATCGAGTAATGAACAGCGCTCAGTGCTGGGGCGGCTTTGACAATCGCCCGTCATAACTATACGATCAAAACACAAAAACATAGGAGGGGAAATTCGGTAATAATGGGACCACCGGAGCGATACGAATCGTCGCCCGACATGCTTGTGGATCACGGAACAATACGGAATAATGTGTATACACAAGTGTATTTACTGTGTTTGTGTTCGTGACGGGTGCACATTTCTATAATTTCCGTATTGCTTTATTATTTATTTAATGTATTCTTTTTTTATTGGTGTATATTGATATGATATTATATTGATATAATATAATAGATAAAAATTCAGTATCATATTCACAGAAAATTGAAATATAACAAGTTGAAAGACTTCTTTAGTGCAATGAAAGATACACGTTTAAATTTTGAGCATAAAACATATACATAAGTTTTATTATTTTGTAATTTTCGGTTTTTGTACAACGAATTTATATATTTATTTTTATATTTTAGTTTAATAAATACCTTTTAAATCGGAGCATAATTATTATTGTAATCTATGCTTTTCAAAAATGAATAGTTTTTAATTTGGCCATTGGTAATCAGTACCACCATGACTATTAACGAGCGTTGTGCGATTAAATAAATCAATAAGATTACGAGTTTTCTACAACTGTATACCACTCGACTTACTACGTTATAATTTTTATAATTTTTCAAAATTTACTTTTTTCAATTGCAGTTATTTTTAATAATTTGAATTTAAACGAAACATAAACAGCAAGTAAAAATAAATATACAATAATTTTTATGAGTATATAGGTTTTTAATAAATTATGAACAAAATATAATAGTAAAAAAAAATATAATATAGGTAAATTATGTCTACGCTTGACCCAAGTACCGTTGAAAATTGGGAAGTTGTCAAGTTGTGATGAAATAAGTAAAGCGAGAGATTAATTATTATACTTTATATCAATATCATGAAATTTTGTTTACAATAGGAAATTCTTTCCAAGTAAAATATGCACCAAAACGCAGTATACACTTTATCATTTATTGTAAAGAAATAATAGTTATAATACCCATTTTGATTCGACGATAAATGCTAAGAAAATATAAATAAACATTAAAATTTTGTTTTTGGACATTTGCATACATGTAAAATTAAGATATTTATAGTTTCGTACCGATTGGAAGATAATTGGGTAAGTAATCCTTAAAATAGAAATGCCATAGAAGAAATAATCAAAGTTTCACTACTCACAAGATAATTGTATTTTCTTAAAATATTTATGGATTCTTTTGAATATTTCAGTACCCATACAATCCCTTAGGTGTAAATTAATAATACTTTAAATTCTCATTATAAACAAAAATATTTCAAATTAATTTAGTTGGTCATAAATTAAAATGGTTTAAACCACGTGCCTTAATGCATAACAATATAATCACGCGACTAACGAACGGTTAATAAATGTTGGTATGCAGGAGGGATCAAGTAAAAATAGTGCATTAGGCAAAACCAAATTTTGATGATACAAAAATAAAGAAAAAGCCATAAACTATTATATAAATTTCCTTCCAAAACCTTGTTGAACTTTCTTAAAAACTTAAATAAGGAAAAATGTCATAAACTTTTGTTCGCAGACGAATATACTCGTACAAAATACTTCTTTAAAAACATATAAGTAAAAAAGAAAAGTGGTCCGAAAATTCGACTTATCTCCCCAAATAAGTACAAAAAATGCCGCTCTAGACTGGCACCCAGTTCACCTGTACCTTGAGCTAGACCTAGGTATTTGAGGGAATACCTCATGTTTATAATGAATATATTTTTATTTACGTGAAATCTATATTTATATGTTCAGTATATTATAAAATATTATTGCCGGCTGTCGAATATTCTATACATGTTATAGTTTACATTTTTGACTTGTAAAACTCGTACCTATTTTAAAATCCTTACGGGAAACCAATCCTTAGTGGAAAACGTTTAATGTAAATACAATCATGACATAAACAAATAGGCATGTTTGTTAGATAACACGGCGCAGAAAATGTTTCACAGACATGGAATAAACGACAAAATTCATAGAAATATTATTTCTAGCTTAATTTTAAATTATTGTTATATTGTTATGAATTAAAATATCTATTAATAAAACACTTGCATTATCATTTTGTTTATTCAAGACATATTTCACCTTTGTACATATATTATTATTAAGATACCAAGACTCTTTCATCCATAATATTTTTGTCGTTTATTCCATGTCTGGGGAATATGTGTAGTGATAGCGAAAATGGAATTATGGCTGACATGCCTATTTACTTATGCTATTGGTACAATATTACACATTATCGGCAGGATAAGAAATTTCCGATGCGTACCTCACCACTACCACTACCCCCACCAAAATATAAAAATTTTCAACCTGCATCGAGTATCGACATACAATATAATATATAAATACTTCACGTTAAATAACTATTTCTGTACCTATCGAATTATAACTGTTTATTATTAGGATGTTCATATAATTATTTGAATAACTAAACAACATAATAAAATAATAATAATAAATAAAACTGCATTATTAGGACCCAAATAAACGACCCATGTTCGCGTTTTTTTTTTTTTTTTATAGAAGTAAGCTGAGGATATTTTTGCGTTGGCCCCATGAGTTAGCCGGTTCTAATAATTTGATCCGTGCCAATACTAGATCGCAATTGAAGACTGGATAACAGCAAAATATTTGGAGAACACAGGGAACGTACACACTACCGACATTTTACCGACCGGTATCCCGAAATCTGTTTCATTTCTTACATTATTCGACTACAACATCTATTCCATATTATTATTATTCAACATCATTAAATATCTACACCGTGTGGATATTAAATAGAGTAAGTGTACCGGATGTGCCCATTTAAGTTTTATATTTTTATTTAAAATGCATTTTAATAATAAGAATACATTTCGATAATTGTATATCAATGCATCAATATAACATCATTCATCCTTCATTAGTTATTAATAATAATAAAATTCGATTATAATTATAATAATTGTACCATTATTGCTACAACAATAATACTAAAATTAATTATTTTAGCAAATATATTGTGTTTGTTATATTTAGTATTTAAAATTCATAAAATACAACTAAAAAAAGAAAATTACCAACAATTTTCAATTTTGGAGAATATTCTGAAGAACATTTTTCCAAAAGTTTATTACCGTAGTTTTACAACACTATACGGAATTAATTTCTTTTCTTCCGTGAATAATACTGTTGCACAAACACATTTTAGATTCTGACTAAAGCAGCGACGCATGCATTGATTTATATGATAAATAGTTCACCAATCGTCTTAAGCAACAATATTTTCCGGTAGAAAGTATATATTTATGGAGGTTATATTTAGATTTTTCCATGTTTTCGTTAAACGCGTAAGAAAAAAACAACAAAAAATAAATAAAAATGATGGAAAAACGGTAAGAGCAAGATTTTGTTAAAATCTTATCATTGCGATTCCATAAATAATGGTCTAGTTTTTCGATATTTTCCACAAATTTTGAACTATATGAATTTTTAATTATGTAATTATTTAACTTCAAAACAGTTAAATTTAAATTTTAAGATATGAACATTTTATACAATGTTAAAAATACGTCATACAAACTGTATTAAAAAAATCTCAAAAATTGGTATACACATTTTTTAAAAGCCATTTTTATTTTTATAATACCCATTTTAACTTTTTGACAACATGTATTATTTCAATATGAAAATGTGTTAAAATATCGTGGAAAAGTCTATAGATTTGAAATTTTTACCAAAAACGTATCATTGCCAAACCAATATATTCCTTGCAACATTCAAAATCTAAAATTAATAAATTATATTAAAAATAGAGTCGTTAACACATTTAAATCAGATTACAAAATATTTTTTGGAAAACTCAATCCATCGATACGATGTAGGTACAAAAAAAGTTATTTTCAGTACAAAGCTCACATCAGATGGACGTTTTAAAAAATATAAAACTTTTGAAATTGATTAATGAATAAATGAATTACTAAAAAGAATTCTTATTTTTAAGGTCCAATTAGGAGATGATTAGACAAAACTATGATGTTTGATTTGCACCTTATGAAAAATAATAAGTGTTTTAAAAATAATTAAAAGTCGTATATTCAATTATAAATTTTTATTCATATTCTTTTAAAACATAATATTTACAATGTCAGTATTTTATTTATTTAAAATACACGTTATTTTCAAATTGATGTACAATTTTAATTTGATGTATATAAATAATATTTACACTAATTAACTACATAATATAATAACTGCAAATACCTACCCCACGTTATATATATTTTTTGTATATTGACATTAAATTAATTTTTAAAAAAAGTAGTAAGAAAAATATTTTTAATTAAGTTCGAAGTCTGATGTTGGTGCGGAATTCAACAGCAAAGTTTGAAGGGAAAACATTTAAAAATTTTAATTTAGTTTTTTCTTGCATTTATGGAAAATGCTAAGAAAAACAGTGTTATTATTTTCCTGCTACAGCTGTGATATGATAGGTTCACGTTTTCAGCTAGTTTTGAGATTTCCCCGGGCATTGTCGGATGCCAGAGCGATATGAAATATAATTCAATGTCCAATAAATGAAATGAAAAAAGAGCTTTTAACTTTTTCATTCTTTTGTCATCCGAGACATTTTGTAGTATATTTTGTACGGAACATTCCAAAATTGACCGTCTACATTTTTTACCCACAGGACAATAGACGATGGAGGATGATCGAATCATAAACAATAAATAATTACATTATTTTCATTGGAATAGCATGCAAGTATAGGAAAATTAATCGAAAAATTAAATTTAAATCAAGTTAAATTAACACAAATACCTTCAGTATAAAATATGTATGTAAATAATTTTCATTTGTATTATGTTAAGAGTTAAAATTTAAACCATTTTTAACTCAATTCGGTTTAAAAGTAATGCCTATAATTTGTATTTTACATAAGAATATTTTAATAGGTTCATTTATTTAAGTTAATATTTATTATACTAAATAGCACAATAATTAGTTTATAGTATTTATATATAAGAGGCGACAATGCAAAACGTGCTATTGCAAAATTTATCAAAATTGATTTATATAGATACCAATTCTGATAGTAAAAATGGCGGGGAATTGAATAACGCTGTCAGATTTTGTCAAAATGCACTTAATACGTATTTTCCATGTTAATTTTATCTTGAATTTTCGTAATTTTGGCAAAATGCATTATTTCCAATAATTATGACAAAGTCATATAAAAACGAACTATTTTCAAATAAAAACGCACTATTTTACAGGTTATATAGTGTAAACCAAATAATATTTAAAGCATAACGTGCTATTTTCAAAATGTTGTTGCAGAAAGTACTATTTCTAGATTGAAGGAAAACGTTTAATTTCCCATGTTTAAATACAGCTATACTTGATAAATTATTTGCAAAACTTACTATTTCCGAGTGTAAAAATTTTTGTTATCAATTCAATGTTAATTGCTTATTATTTAATTATTCAATGGAAATATAATATAGGACTCCATTATTTCATTATATTAACTAGTTGTTGCAATAAATGATAAAACTCGGTTTTGTTTTTTAGCTAAATATATTGATAATAAATTTTGCACAAAATTTCGTTTCATATCTATTATGTGATAATAACACCATACACACCACCTACTATGCGAGTTTCTATGTTTCTATTTTGTTTGTTGTTTTAATTTTTCAAAATTTGTATATTAGTGATTAATTAATCAATTAAAATATTCAGATCAAAAACCATTAAAATGGTCACAGATAATTTAACCAAAAATAAAAGTGATCATAAAACTAAAAGCATAGACGAATCTATTGAAAAAGTTTTAAATATAATACATATAATGACGCTCTAAAATATTTTAAATATTTCCAAAAAAAAAGGTTACAACAACCAAATGTAATAGATTAATATAAATATTAATCATGCACGTTATCGTCAATTAAAGTTATACCTTATAAATAATTAAAATCTTATAAAATCTTATAAAATCTTAACTACATGGTTAATTTGATTAGTTATTGGAAAAACCAAATAACCAAATTAGTGAAAAAGTAAAAGAAAAAAAACAGGATGCTATACCCACATTTGCTGTCTCTATCTAACTAACTGAAAATATAGGCAATTTTTATCACAACTGAGTCATTTCTAATATTATAGCAAATTTACCAATTACGAAATGTATACACCGAATTATTATCTATGCCATATTTTTGTTTATTTTTAGAGATTTTAATTATAAAATAAATATTTATATTTAAATTATTGGGATTTATAAATAGTTGTATTTATTTATATATTTATAAATTATTTAATATATGCAAAATATTTTTAATTATTTATAGTATTGAACGAACAATTCAATCACAATTTTATTATTCGAATGTTTCAAATATTTCTCTTAATATGATTATAATACTACTGTTTTGTTTAAGAAATATCTATATAAAATGCAACAAAAAATCGTATTTATTTTATAACAAAAATATTTGAAATGAAATGATAATTCAAAAGTCATATTTGTTTTAATTTTTTATATAAACATATACAGTTATACGAGTTATAATTGGTATTTTGGGTCAGGGATCAAAATATCTTCTAAAGGTTTAAATTTCATAATGCAAACGATTGATTTATCGTAATTTTAAATTAACCCCTTTAAAATAATATGATTAATTATAGGTTATATTTATAAATTTTTCGTAGATAAATTTACAATTTAATTTATAGATATTTGGGTAATTAACACTAAAAATTATTGATCCATGGATTTAAATATTACCTTAAAGCAGTTAAAGGTGAAATTTGGATTCATGGATCAAAATATTATATTTGGTTTTAAAGATCTAAATGATTCTATGTTTCAAAACATTTCACCCTGGATAAAATGGTCACTGGATTAAAATGAGCCCAAAGAAAAAGATGTTTAAGTATGATAAAAATATTGTCGTTATTTTTTATAAATTTGATCATAATTTTGAAATTTCATAATAAAAACCAAAATGTAATTATCAAAGCATAAATATGTTATGGAATTCCAAAATTTACGGGTAAAACTGTCCATTAAATATATGTACCATATTTTTAAACAAAACATTTGATATAACGACTAAAATTAATAATTTTTTTTATCAGAAAATAAATCATCTCAGCAGATAAAGTGCTAAGCCTTAATTTTTAAAAAATTTAAAGTTCTATTATATATTACTAAAATATTTAAATATATTAGTACAGACGTATTAATACTATTATGCATATAAACAATATCATTACTAATACATAATATGCAGTAATACAATTAACAAGCCTTTAATGTTAATGTCATTGTAAGTAACAAATATATGTACTATTAAAACATTTTTACTTTGAAAGCAATAATAAATGACCTCAAAAATAATCAGTTTACTAAAATAAAATTTAAACTGTTTCTTATAATTTTGTTAAGCTGTTTATTTTTTTTGTTTTTTACCAAAAACTACCGGTGGAAGTAGAATAATGATCTATTTATAGTATCATTTTGTGTTTATGATTTTAAATTGTCCGATAGGTGCCTAATCTATATTTTTATAAAAAACGTTTTGAAGGCTTTAACTGACCACAATAAGTTTTTACAAACGACTAAAAACACGATTATCCTTTGTTTTATTTTTCCCGCAGAATTTAGAATTAATGTTTATCATTGTGAACGACAAACTATATGTTTAAGGGATAAAAACAATGAGATTATAGTGATTATTTCTACGTTGAAAAAAATTTTCAAATCGTAATCAATTGAAGAACATAATAATATTTCCCTACTAACAAAGTAACTGACGATTCATTACGAGGATTGGAACTAGATTGTTTTTTTTTATAAAAAAATGCATTTTATAAAACCAGTTTTTTAAAATTGAGATTCTAGTATTCTTAACAAAAAAAAATGATTTAATGATTCTGTTTAGTTCTGGATACTTTTGGTTCCATGTTAGTACGGATTTATAAATATAATATGAACTTTCATTAAATATAAATAACTACCCGAAAATAAACCTTAGAAATATTGATGAAAAAAAAAAATTCACTCTTTAAATCTTTTTTTATTGTGAGAATATCATTGTTATTATCAGTTTGATAATTTTCTATAAAATTAACAAATAAATATATAATATATTTATTGATCTAATGATATTTATAGCATTGTGGTAAAAATTGTATCTTTGTTATAAAATATTGTCAATATAACAACGGCAAAAATTAATTTATTCACAATCAACTAATCTGATTTGTAATTTTCAACCACATTTTTACCAGTGTGGAGGAATCAATTATAAAGAAATATTATGATATAAGTAGAAATGGGAGGTCTGTAAATTTTACGAGAAAATTTACATTTATGTAAACTTTATCGATGTTTTATTACTTGTACGTAAAATCAAGTGACTGCTTATTTTGAATGTTATTACTTGTGTATATTTAATTTTATTCATCCTAATAAAGTGTATTATAAAATAAATAATTATAAATTAATATAATATCTTTATTCTGTTATGCATTAGTAGATAGTAAAAATGATGAAAAAAAAAAATAGGAATTTTGATGTTAAATATATAAATTACTAAATAATTATCAAAAACAATGAATAATTAGTTTATAAAATAACATACAGAATTAATTTACAAAATTCACTCACCAAAAATATATATAAATTTATAAAAAAAAATACTAAAGTTTACTTACATTTTACTGATAAATTCCATATATCTAAATATAATGTCAATAATTGTTTGGAATCCTTTATAAGGTTAATCAAATAATTAAAACTGTAGTTTTCGGTCCTATTTCCAGTACTTATATCTTAATTTTAGCGGAATTATATATTATAAGCGTAATTAAATATTTTTATACAATTTTAAGAAAAATTAAAATCAAACAAATTAAAAATAATTAAATATATTTAAAAATTAATTAAATAATATATATGTATCAGTAACACTTTTTATTTTAATGTAATCACGATTTTTATTTAAAAAGAAAATCTTGTTTATACAATTCAAATTCCATTTAACTCTAAAATATCGTTGAAACAAAATTGTGCAACCATTTGAAAAATGAGATGTTATACTGTGCTCAGATGGAAGCTGATTTTTTAATAATCGTTCTAACAAATAAAAATATAACATAGAACATAAAAACATTTTGTAAATATTCAGGTTATGAAATTATACAAAAAAAAAAAAAACTATTTTAAAATCCAATTCCAACAAAACACCAAAAAAGTTTTCATTTTTTTAACGGTGAATAATTTTTGTCTTAATGTTTATTGTAGAATCATAGCATTTAAATTTCAAGTGTATACTATTTTGCTACCTACGAAAATTTTTTAGTGTAACACATTGGCGAAAATTGGTTGAATTATTGTCTTCATAATAACCAACTATAAAAATGTATATTGATGCGCTCAATATTAACGTTTCCCAACTTCGATATTGATGTATAATTTAACATTAAATATCATACATCAGCATTGACAACAGAACTGTAATGAAAATAACTAATAAATCAAATCCTAACTTATTAACACGAAAAAATATATATATATAAAAAGTATATATTATAGATTTAAAAAAAATCAATTACTATTTGATACTTATTAAAATCTAAAAAGTAAAATAGCACTGTGTTTTTTTGTTAGGTAGGTACTTGTGTAATATATATTTCAGCTTTGTACCTATTATTTTTCATAAAATACCTGTTAAATTTTTCGCCTTCTAAATACGTTTTATATAGGGATACATTATTTTATTTTCCCACATAATATTAATAATACAGTTTTATTGATGTCATTTAGTCATACTAATGCTAATATTGATTTTTATTTTTTATTATAGTTACCTACCTATAATACAGATTGGATAGGTCCTTAATTTAGGTCCCCTTAATCATTTAGTCATTTTGATAATGAATACAGAACTATGTGGTGATTAGGAGTTTGCGTGTTCTTCCACACAAGCAGATTAATTAATATTTTCATGTCTAACCGATAAATCAAAAAGAAAATAGATATTGGTTTGTGAAAACTAGAAATTATTTTTTGACTAAACGAAATATTCGTACGTCTATAAAGTATTCATATGTAAATATATTTAAATATAATGATTTTTTAAACTATTTTTGAGAGGGCTTGCTAATCTTTCAAAGTGTCTAAGCTCTCTCAAGTTCCCCTAAGATTTCCACCAATGATGTAGCGTCTTCTTAATTTAGTCCCAACTCGATTTCTTAGTCTACTAAAATATGACATTTATCATATAAGCTATGGTGACTATACATCTAGTTTAAAACGGGATTGTCTCGCTTTTAGCATTGCATTCCATTGTCTCGATAAACATCTAACGAGACGTGTATTATTCCTTTTTTTTATGGAGGTTTCGTTTATATAACATATTTTTTTTATTCAAA
This sequence comes from Pemphigus obesinymphae, assembly GCA_025469235.1. Classification (NCBI taxonomy): domain Eukaryota; kingdom Metazoa; phylum Arthropoda; class Insecta; order Hemiptera; family Aphididae; genus Pemphigus; species Pemphigus obesinymphae. The sequence goes on from JAIPRL010006729.1 coordinate 18,550, forward strand.
TACCCGATGCATAATGCGGAATAGTAAAATCATATATTAGATTTTCATAAAAATTAAAATTGTAAACACTTATACAACGAAAAAAAATCAAAATACAGTATACATTTTTATAATTCGTGGAAATATACCTTTTTGTTTCTTTGTTTATTTATCATTTTTTAAGGCGATTGAACGATTTTGGAGGCGATTTATGCGAAATAATTTTTACAGATCATTTACATTATTTCTAAAAGAGTTTTCCACCGATATAGTAAAATTATAATGGTAACGCAATAGCGCCATATTGGCGGTGGAAAACATGTGCAGTTTTTTTTATAATTTTGGAAACATGGTCATCCTAGTTTAGGCATATAAATACGTACGAATTGTAAACTAAAATCTTTCAAGATCACGTATAGGATTTTATATCACATATCGAATAAGAGTTCATTTTATATCGTGTTATGAAAAATATTTTTTTTTCAACGCGATAATAATATATAGTAAAAAAACTTTTTCCGGTCAGACCCACACCGTAGCGATATGTTTCGCGTTTGGCAAAACGCATTTTATATTTCCGTTTTTAAAGTTAGATTCTCTCCACGTTAAGGGTGGCAGTAGCTGTCGACGGGGTGTAAAGGTGCGTGCGTGGGTGCGTGCGTGTGTGTGCGCAGCGCGTGCGTGTGTGTGTGTGTGTGGTTTTTGAATGGGCGATGGTGGCACGTGTGTCCAAGCGTTTAAATATTATAACTTACATACGAATAATATGGAGTCGGTTTAAACCGATTCGGTTTAAACCGAGACACCACAGTCTGTGCACGCACGGGGTGTGTATACCTGCACTGTGGTTGTAAAGTCTATTAAAAAACGGGTGAGCGGAGAGAATAATAAAAATAATAAAAAAAAAAAAAAAAAAAGTGAGAGAGAAAAAGGCAAAAACGGCATAAACTTTAACAACCCGAGGCCAATATCCTCGCGTTGTACTATATAGGCGCTACTGTTTATATGGACCGCGCGCAGCACGGATGCTGTTTTATTTCAACCCCCCCCCTCCCCGCAAACGACTCTTGACTCCCCCTGACTGCAAAAACTCTCCCGCGTTCCAACCCGCCCAATGTCGTCTACCGCATATACGTAAATTCGCTCACCCCCCCCCAACCCTCCATAATCGTTTTCGAGATCAGCAAGTAGTCGAAAACACCATTGCTCCACTTCCCCCACCGTACCATCATATACTCCCCTCAGCTATCACGTCTGCGGGTATAAATTATTCAACGGCGGCGAGCGGCCGTCTCTTATTAAAGGAAATTTATACAAGGCTTTTGGCGTTTATATGCCGTTCATCCGAGGATATTTCAGGTGTTTTTTTTTTTTTTTTTTACGACACCGCCGAGAGCGGGGTTTCCCCCGATGGTTTATTTATAGCTACGGTCTACGCAATATTATAGATACCACATATAATATTATTATAACCGTCGACGAGATAATAATATTCGACTTCTTATTATTATTGCTGTTAAACGATCGGCGGGAGTTTACGGTTTCCATTCGCTCTATTTCGCTCGGCCAAAAGTAAAATGACTTTTTCCCGACAACCCGCACCGCTCGTGTACGCCGTGCAATAACGATTATTAACGAGACCCGTCAAATGTTCGGCCGTCAAAATGTGATCCGGCAACAAGGCGTGCTGTAAATTGCGAATATTCGTTCGGCAAACAAAACGAATCGTTGTAACATTTTATTAATGTAAATACGTATTTTCACCGCAGCTATGTCGAGGGACTTTTAAAATAAGCCTCGATCGGTAGTGACCTAACTAAAGTCACGTGTTACTGTAACACAATTATCGAGAAACTAATATTATAGGTAGTTGGGTGAATGAAAAGTGGCCGAAGATGCGAACGCCGGTGGCGGTTTTTTTTTTCGTCGGGGTAACGTAAAATATAGTTTTTAGGGATACGCTCCTAAATCGTGATAACGTTCACAGCCTCTCCACCCCAATAATAAAACTACAAAAGCCAAATATTTCATTTTTGCCCAGAACGAATCTAAAAAGAAAATAATAATGACGTATAGATGTTGTACACCGACCGTGCGGCTCGTCTTAGTTTGAGAATCCCTCCTTATCAGAAAAAAAAATAGTCGCTAAAACATTTGCCGGTGACCACTTTTCATTCTCTCGGCAATAGACACATCTATATAAAGCATATTGAAGAGCATAGCATAGAGGTAGCGTGTTTTATTTGGTCAACTGCATACATATATTTAACTTATATATATATAAATATATATAAACATTTTTTGTTATGAGCAAAAAAAAATAAACAAAATAAGTCACACCTTTAACAATTTAGCCGACTGGCAATCAGATTTGGTCGACTGAAGCAGCTTTGGAAGAGGGAGAAAATTCTCCCCCTGCCACTAGTTATGCTCCTGATCCTAGTATTGTTTACGAATACTGATTGAATGAGGGGACTGAGATTCTTCTAAACTTAGTAATATTAAAGGAAAAAGTGAAAATCTCAATAAAGTCTAATTTCGGCTGTAGTTCTAATTTGGCCAAATATATATATATTTTTTTTTTGGCTTAGTATAGACCATTAGGTCCTTTGCCACAACTTCCACTTCCTTCCATCGTTCTCTATCCTTTGTCATCTCTTCCAGATTCTCTACTCTTAACAACTTCAGGTATTGATGTAAACGGTCATTCCATCGTTGTTTCGGTTGGCCGAGGGGTCTCTTCTGTTTGGTATCCATGAGGATATTTTATTTAATATTTTTCCTTCAGTTCATCAGACATGTCCTGCCCATCCGATTCTTTTGCTCTTCATTACTGCTATTATGCCCGCTTGGTTGTATAGTTCATATAAGTTATCATATTTCTACGCAATATTCATTGGTTTCCTCATTCTTTTTGGGGCCAAATATTTGTCTTAGAATTTTCCATTGAAATATTAGTAGATTTTTTTATCCGTTTTTGTTGAGGGCCATACATCACATGCTTACAGGGTAATAGTAATAATAACAAGTACTTTATACATTGTTATTTTCGATTTCTTTGAGAGGATTCTAAATGTATAGAGTAGTATTAGCATTCCAAAACATCTATTAGCTGCAATTCTTCTTCTTTGTATTTTATTGTGTCCACCATTGGTTGTGTCCAGATCTACTTCAAGGTATATAAAAGTTTCTACTCTTTCAAATATCATTTGTCCTACTACTAATTTTCTGTTTGGTGGTGAATACTTTGTGATAATATCATGTATTTTGTTTTACTTCCATTGATTATTAATCCCATATCCTTACTTTTTTTCATCAGGTTTGTAGTTGTCATTTTTAGATTTCCTTCTGATTCAGCTACGATCATAATGTCATCTGCATATGCTACTATAGTTACTACTACTACGTTTTCCTGGATTTAAATAACATTTTAACGTTATTCCCTGAGCTTTGTGTTTAATTCATTATCAAATATGCAGAATTTAATAACAACAAGTTAACAGGTTGCATTATACATTTTCTAATTAGTGGTTTAATAATTAATTATGATTTTTTGTTTCTTTTAATTAACATCTTACATTTTTTATTTTGAATCATTTTTACAGAATACAACAAAAATTATTTTTATTTTGTCAGTACAAAAACTCCAACATAGTGTTAAGTTTAGAAAAATATTTTGTACATTTAAACAATCATGGGCAAGTTAATGATATGTTTTACTTCAAGTTATCGAAAAAAAATTTTTTAACGATTAGGTTAGGTTAAAAAATTACTTATTAACGTAAGTGTTGATATTATACAAGACACTCAGTAGAATTAGTACTTATAGTTAAGATAACACACACTATATATTATAAACATATTATACGTCTTCGGAACAGGACAAAGATTGTGACACATTTCATTCATATGTGGAGTAACACACACACAATTGATGGTTGAATTATTGATAATATTTATATATACATATATTTTATATATATATATATATATATATATGAATAATTAGCTGTAGACTTGGAATAATGTCAGATATATTTAATGTGGGAGTCGAGCTACGTGACCCGTTTACGCTGTACGTTTTTTATAACATACCTAAACATTTTTATTTTATATATTCATATTTATTACTTATATGTCTTATTCTGATATAATCTATTCCATTCAACATTAAGTTAAGTTAATATTTTTTTGCTTGGGTCGATAAACATTTGAGATGTTCAAGTATAATTAAGTATCTATTGTATTTTTAGGAATACTTTTATTTTATAACTCTCAGCATTTAGACAATTTTAAAAATTATTAACATAATATTATTGAAAATACTATAATGTACTTATAATAATAATTATTAAAATTAACGACAATTATGTTCATAAAAATGTTTAATTAATAGATACTCACTATTTTATTCTAAAATTTAACAAATGGAAATTGCTTATTGCAAATTAGTATCTACCTAAATATTGTTTATTGATGGGAAATCGAATATGTTCCTTATATAATATATATATTTATAGTGCAATAATACAGGATGATTATTATATAATAATATAATATATAGGTATTTTTGTTTTATTCATATTTTTTGGGAAATAAATAATTTTTCGTAAAATAGGTAGTTTAATTCATATAATTAGATATTTGAAATAATAATAAAAAAACTATATTTTTACTAAACTATTTTGATAGTTGGCACAATATGAAATTATAATGTATCAATTATTTAAAAATAAATATATCCAAAAATAAGTTAATTATTAACTGTTTAATGCCCAAGATTGCATTTAAATATAAGTGCAATATTCACTATAATATTATTTTAATTTTAAAGTAGTAAATTTTGCTATTGGCGCATATTATACAAAATATTATTGACTCTTATTTCAAAGGTGTATTAAATAGTTCAAAGACCAGGCAGTTAAAAGTTGGGCTCCAACCAATTATTACAAGTAACCGTCTAAAAATGTCCAACAAGTTTGTATGCACATTTAAGAATGAGTTTTCCAAGATTGTAATTAAATTTTAATATTATTCATGACCACGGAATTGTGAAATTTATAGTTATATTGTCCAAAAGCGGGGAGGGGGAAGCGATCGTTATCCAAATATAATCGACAAGTATACCTATATACTTATATAGTTACTCTATTTGATGATTTTTGAAAGGTTTAGTATTATCAAATGAGTCGGAATGAAGTGTATAATCTTGGAATATCGAAAAATTCGATATTGGATATTATATAAAAAAAAAAAAATAATAATAATAAATAAATGAACAAGTGGGAGATTCAAACCAATTTCAATAATTTATAATAAATCAATACGAAAAAAATAATTGGTTATATTATTACAAGTTCTGTTAAATAACAAAGGCCAAAAAGTTAATGACGTATAAATTCAGATAAAATTTATGGTATATTTACCATCATTATATTAAAACTTTTACGAAGAAATAGTCGAACTGTCTGTCGACTCCAGTAGCTCGACCGGAATATATTTCCAGGGGGATGGGGTTACAATTTTTACATATATACACTAAATAATACGAATAAATGTTAAATGGTAGGAACATACTATACAGACCTACCTTCATATATCGAGGGCTGAGAGTAAAAAAGTTCTATCTCGAAATTTCAAAATTGTTCACGAGATCATTTTTAAACTTCTATCGTACATACTTCGATATTGATTCAGAATATTTTGATTCGACGTACCTAATTAAATAATGATTGGTATTGGTTCGTTCCGACTTTGAAATATATTACCCTTACATACGGCAAACCTAAATGTCACCCGTTAAATACTTTTTAACGTTAATAAATACTATATAAAACGAATTGTTATCATGGATCCGGATCCATACCATACTCCATAGACCATACCGGGTTTAGTGTTCACAATCACTGTTATGTGATATGTGAACTATCTGTGTTATTGGCATCGACCATGTTTTCCATATCTATATGTGAAATACCATTGTTGTGACCACGGTTTAAAACACTTATAATACATTAAACCATGGTAGTGACTTACGGGGTGAATATGAGTTCTGATTTATCACTCACCGATTATTTTCACTTATCAGTTATTCAATTATTATAACGTTTTCAATAGGTGTAATTATCATCACACACATAGAATAAACTATTTTATTACTTAAGCCGATATTTCTTTATTCTACGTGTAATGAAAGAAAAAATGTCAGGGGATTGTATCCTTGGTCGACTCTGGGATTTGCCCACCAACAGGACTTTTGGTCTGCCGTATACCACAACAATCACGTTCGACCTGGTTTATAACACATGTAACATCATGTACTCGACGTGACCAAAATCTGTCTATATATAAATAATATTTTACAATCGGGGCACACGCCTACTTTATAATAATATCTATAAGTAACATTCGATACCTTATACCGTATACGCTTATACGTAGTTTTGGGCATACCACATGTTATTGTTGGACGCATTCGTCATATTGTAACACAATCGTAGTTTATAAATCTCGAGTCTGAATACAATTTCATTTTTATTTTTTTTTTTATGTGAAATATTACGACGTTTTAATAGGTTTTTTATTTTTTTATTATTGCTTATAAAAACAGGTAGTTTTTAATTTAAACGTTTTTATTATCGACGTACGAAAATTGGCCATAGGACTGCTGTTATGGCAATGAATAGAGCCAGCTGTTAATATCTTTCAGATTTTGTAATAGCTGTCATATAAAAATACTTTGTATTTAAAACGTCATTAAAAGTACAACAGTATAATTATTTGCATTTCATCGTGGTAAAATCACCGATTCCACGATTCCAAAAATAAATTTTATAACTTAAAAACGATATTGTTTTAGAAATATGATAACCTAAATAGTTAATTTGAATCCAAAAAACTAGTACTCATTTATTGTTTTATCTATATAATGATAACAATACTAAATTTTATACATATAGAGCTCAAGAAGAATGAACTGAAATTCATCTAGATTTAATGGGAAAAAAATATTTACTTACCTATATCTAAATGCATTTCAACTTTTATTTTATATTATTTTGAATAATGTATATTATTTAACTGCAATATATAAATTGGGGTATTAACTTCATTTCAGACTTGTAAAAAATACTTTTGAAATTGTATTTAAATACAGATACAAATACATTGACATAAAATGTACTTAAGATACTTATACTATATTTATATGATTACTATATTCAAATACTTTTTTAAAAGAGTATTTAAGAACAAACACAAATACTAGGTATGTATTTAAATACAAATACTTTTATACGGCTTGAAATTTATTTTTAAAACAGTCGTATTATTTAAATTATATTATTTTATAGGTCTTAAAATCACTTAACTATAAATTTTCAATTATTTGATGTAATAATATAATAAATATTAAAATTATTACAAAAATTTTAATTTTAGTTTTTAAATATTTTGAAAATTAATAATTATTTTTACCAACATTTTTTATATATTATATATATATGCCGTGTTAAACATAGTGTTATTTAATATACCTAATTTATTACATTTATTATTAAATATTCTTTTATAATATAATATATCTACCTAATAATAAAATTATTATAAGACAAA
>JAIPRL010006730.1:0-26138 GCA_025469235.1 Pemphigus obesinymphae
ATGTATGTATTTATGTATGTATGTATGTATGTATGTATGTATGTATGTATGTATGTATGTATGTATGTATGTATGTATGTATGTATGTATGTATGTATGTATGTATGTATGTATGTGAATATAGTATATTACAACACACACCGTAATGAAGGAAGTTATTCTTCTTCCCTAATAATGAAACTACTGGAAAAATCGAAAAATGCTATGTATAGTGCGCCTTATCATCTATATTCGATTTCCTATCGATATCATATCAACAGAAAAACTCCTCCTCAGCTCTTTCCGGTCGAAAATTCGCATACATCAAAAAAAAATAAACAACATTGTAAAGTCAATAGCTTCGTCACTACACTCAGAATCTAAAATGACATTAGGTAAATAACAAAATCTACCGTTTAAATTTCTTGGACACAATTGCGTACCTTCTACCAATATGCAGCGGTTGGGATATCTTGAAATATATTATAATGTATGCATATTGCATAATAAATAATAATATAATTTTACACGCCCGTGTTTTTTTTATTTACCTGTGTCTCTTCGTCTATATGAAAACTGATATATTTATGATTTATCGTTACTATACATTTTAATAATAAAATAATATTATAATAAATTATAGCTATATGTTTATTCTCATAAAATAATTCGTTTCGGGTAATGGGTAGATGTTTATAATATATTATTTATTAGTGTACTTAGGTAATATAAATTTATTTTAATTAATAAAAGATATAGCTTCATAATAATTGCTTATTCTATTTAATAAAACATAATCACATAATATTACACATTGTTATCAGAAATCTAAATATATTTTCAAGATATATGAAACGTTTATATATTCATGTTTAAACGGTTTTATAAATGGTATTATAAATGGTTTTATAACTTGTAAAAAATTAAATACGTGGTATTGTCGTTAGTGTAACGGTATGTAAAAAATAAAGAAACAAATCGATGTAAAATAAAATTATATATAAATGATATCATCATATAGGTTCAAAACCTAAAATATTATTAAATTAAAAATTCATGATTTTCATTAAACTATAATATTTTTGACAGTGTAGTGCCTATATCTACACTAAGGTCCGTCAATGCACACTTTAAAACTTACTTTATATTTATATAATATATTGTATATAGGTAACTATATAACATTAAAAATATTAATACTCTTATTATAAGATAAGAATAGATATATATTATAAAATTGACTTGTAACCTGTTGAAGGCTTATTACGGTCGATACTATAGTTGTTACTTACGATCTTTTTTTAATACTTTGAGCATATTTCCTTTTTTGTATATTATTTTTTTACAATACATATTAATTTTCCTTATATATATATTATTATTCTTATAATATATATTATGTATTTTAGTTTTTAATATTAAAAGTTTGTTGTATTACAACGATGCTGTATAATGAACACTATTATAATAATGTCATAAATAATTAGTAATAGTTTTTTAAGTATATGAACTTGACTTTGAATGTTTAATACAAGTTTTCATATTGTATAATAATAAACGACTTTGAAAACAGCCGAACAAAATTAATTCTATATCAATCTCCAAACTTTTCTAATTAGGAATTTACTTGAATTTATATATATATATATATATATATATTATATATATGTTTACATTAAGTATTCTCAAAGCAAACAGATAATATGCCATTAAGTAGGTAACTGGATCGTTTGCAAAAACGTTTACTGCATACTGCACGAGTTGGGGAAAAGAACGTCTATACCCAAACTTTTTATAGTTTTTATAACCTTTATTATATACGTTCAAAGGATAGTTTTAGTTTTTTTTAATGTATGATAAACTAATTGTTTCGGGTGAATAAATAATGGTTTATTAAAATTTAGATTTGTTCTTATATTTATATATTTAATGATTGACATTTGATTTAATTCACTTAAGAAATATAGTATACATATAATAATATTATAATATGCAAGGCTTAAACCCAGTTTGTGTATTGATTTTAAATACTAATTAAAGCTTAAAATCATATATTACTTTAAATTATAACTATATATAATATTGTGTTTATAATTTTTTAAGGTATTGGCATGAAAATACTTAAAAATCGTTCCCTTTTTTAAATAAATTATAAATTATAATCCCTTAAAAGTCGGGCATGTAGTGTATTATGATGTCCTCTTGCATATTTAAAGTGTGTTAACTTGACCCTCCAATATTAGAATTATGGTATTATTTGTTACAAATGTTGGTAAAATTAATGGTAAAAACAAATTTTGAAATGATATTATTGGAGATCAGGGTAATGCACCTGAATATTATCCGATTATTATTTTGGGAAAAATTATTATTATATATGTATTTTAGCTTCCAATTAACATTATTACTTTTTATTGCTCGACTTTTGTTATGTTACATGTACATTATACTTTTATACGTAAATAATCTTATTTCGGATTGTGTATTTGTGTGTATCGCGTGGACTTATATCAACGAGTGCATGCGTATGCACGTATTTCGAACTTCCATATATAGAGAAAAACTTGTATTGAGCAAATAAAGTTTTCCGATATAATCTATTTTCTCGTACACTATATATTATATTACTACATTTTGTTGTCGGTTTTGTTTTTCTTTGCGCAAAAGACATCGGTGTCACGCCATTATACCGAAGGAAAAATAGTCGTTGAAAGTTTTTCAAATTTTCCGTCGTCCAACGCCGATGCACGTTTTTCCATTATTTTTATATATGTTTTTTTTTTTTTTTTTTTTTTTTTTAATAATGCACTTACCGAAAGGATATACATTATATATATATATATATATATAGGAAAACAGAGGGGTCGAAGCAATCTGGTAACAGTCTGAACCTCATATATACGGTTGGATTGCGCCAAAGTTTTCCGCACGCGGTCAGAGGTCCGTGTACAGCTAGATTTCAATTTAATGCGATCCTTTCGGAAGGCGTAGGCTGGCCAAGACAAAGATTTCATTTTTTTCCACAGCCAATTTTTACTTTTATATCATTAGACATTTTTATTTTTTATTCATTTTTGTACCCAGTTACACGTACGGAGCTCCGGTTATGCAATTTCACTACTCGCCTGTATTCTGTTGGTTAAAAAATATAATGTATACATTCAATATAGGCGTCAAGTAATTAAGTCGTATGTAATAGTTGTGTATTATTAAATGATAATATAATTTTTATTTTGGATCAAAAAAAAAAAAAAAAAAAAAAATCATTAAAATTTTTTATTGGTACTTAACTCATTAGAATATACAATAGGTAGCTTTAATGAAAAAATCATTCGCTGGTTTCTGTACTACTAATATTTTTAGACATTTTATACTATGATAACTTAAATGTGTACACATCTACTTTTCTTATGTTAAATATTAAAATAAAGTTAAATACATTCCATATTTTTCTAAAAATTTTCAAATCTATTTAAAATCATCCTTGACATTTTTCATTTCTTCGTTCGATTGAGTCATTGTTTTATTATGAGTGTTTCACTGTGGTTTCAGTATTAAGATACTTCCAATATTTAAAATATTGGGTAGGATAATGATGATGGATTATTATATAATATAATTATAGATATATTGAATTTGAAAGCAATGATAAATCATTTCTTTCTAAAAAAATGATTCTGAGCAAAGCTTCAGTGGATATATTTGACAATTACTATAGATTATACTAATGATATATAATAATATTATATAATATGATGAACAAAAAAAGTTGATAAAATACAAAAAAGTTACTTAGAAGTTTCGAGAATCTAACCGAGGACGCGCATGGAAACCCCATTGACCGCAATTGCCATTAGACAACGTACGAGTGTTATTTAAAAATGAAGTTACTATAGGTACATAACAAAATCGCTAAATTTCAATTTGATACAACTTCTAAACCAAGTCCGATCGCCAAATTCTGACTACACTATTATTTTTTTAATTACAAAAATAGGTACATATTTATATAAAAAAAAAAATGCGAAAAATCGAATTCTCCTGTAATGTAGAAAAGTATTATACCTATTACGAATTAAATGTCTCAAGATTGAAAATTGCTATTAATAGCCCAAAAATAAATCAAAATTTTCAAAAAATGTTTGCATTCATAAATGTATTTACAAACATTTACAACATAAAGTTCATTGAATCATTCATTGGGTATTTCCTAATCATATTAGTGTAATTATGCATATTTAAAAAAGTAATAAAATTAATTGGAAAATCTTTTTCATTCGTTTTTTTTAAAATGTTATCTACCTTTTTTTAACTAGAATATTTTTGCACTGAACTAATAAATATACGAGTATATGCCTCGTTTTCAATAAATCGTATGTTGTATGTTACATATTATATATATAAACAAAATATGTGCCATATATGGTAATGCAATTTTCAAATTAAAAAAATTAAAATCCACTCATGTATATTTCTACTATATTTGTTAGTCATCATGAATCTCGAATCAGTATTTGTCCTATTGTGTTCAAAATTGAATGCATAAATAAATACATTTTAAAATTGAAATATCAGTTAAACGCTTTATTGTATCCATACTACAACAAATTTAAAAATATGCATTTAGTATTTTTATACTACTAAAATTATTGTAAAAATAACCCAATATATTAAAATGCATACAAATTATTTTCAACTTCATTGTCATGATAATTTACATAATGATAAAATATGTCCAATGACGAACTTTACAATAAAATATTGACTTTTTAATTTAAAAATATTAGTTATGCACACACCATTATACATTAACATCAAATAACACTAAAATAATATAGCTAACGTTATATATTTTCATTGTCATTGTAGTGTGTTTTTACAAAAATGACATAATATGGCAATATATTAGTGAAATGAAAAATGATATTATTATTATTATTATTGCTTTTCATTATAGATTATAATATGTGTATGAATTAATATATGTTTTTTTTTTTTTTAGCTGAAAGCTTTTTACGTGGATTTACTAGTACCGTTGGAGACAAATCTCGAAAAAGATACCAAAGTAGTTCAGGTAAATTAAAGCACAGCTCTACCTAAATATTATACAAATTAACAATAACTATTATTATTGATGACTTTGGTTATACATATTAACATAATGTACATAATTTTGCGCTATCAATACTCAACGGACAAAAATTAGTAATTACTATTCGTTTAATTTGTATCTATTTGTCCTCCGCATTCGATGACAATAATTCATGAATACCATTACTATGAGTGAACGTGAAAAAATGCATAATACGTATCTGATATTTGGTACGAAACAATGAATTTATAATATTGTGCACCTTTATTATTACGAGGTGCGTAGAGCAAATAAAATGTCCCTATATACAATAAATAATCCGACCCTTTGGTTAGTTCAGACTACTGATTAACCCCTTGGTACCATTTTGTTTATTTTATCTGATAAATTTAAAATTACAAACACTTTTATTTTCTAATATTTTCATTTATTTATGATTTTTTTTTTTTTTTTGCAGTCCGAACAAAAACGGTTTTTGCAACAGCACAAACAGAGATCCGAGAGTTACAGTAAAGCTGCTTCAGCTATGAAAAAATGCCGTAAAAAGCATAAGGTGGGGCCCAAAGCTGGATTGGCCATGGATAAAGAAATAAAGGTACACAACCTTACAGCAATAATAGTATAATATTTATGACGTATTCTTGTTCAAATGTTAAACACAAGTATATGGGTATTAACGATTCATATAAAGTAAGGTAATTTTAATTAAGTTATATAACGATTTACTTTTAGGTTTCTATATGATCGTATTAGAAACCTTTCCAATGCCCATCATACCCACCCTTACAGTTTGTTGGCATAGTTTTCATTAGAGCGATTTTTATAACTTGACAATCGTTTTTAGCCTATAATATTCAATTAATAAGTTTATATATTATAATATACTTTACTATGTGTATTCATTATAACATTAGAGAGACGATTTTAGAGTAATAACAAAATACGAAATGATAATTGTACATTGATATGTGAAAAAGCGAGTAGATGGCAAAATATTTTGAAATACCAGCTGGACCATACAAGCGGAAAACAACGGAAAATATGACGAGAAGAAGATAGAGTACATATAGAAATTGTAAAGCCTAGCACGTTCGTAGAGGGGGCTACTCTTCTGGTATAATATAAAACGTAAAAAATAATATAATAACAATGTAATAATTTGTTCATTATCTTTCATTTAAATATTTTGTATATAAATAATTGTTTTAAATTTTTAAAAAGTGCAATATTTTTTATTAAAATATTATACCTATACCTATGAAACAATTTTATAACATTTATATAATTCTCACTTTCTTTTTAACTCTTGACATTTTAATTTAACCAAAATTACGAATAACTTTTATTTTAACTTACTTTTAGTTCTTAAGCTAACCTTAAACTTAAAAATTTAAAAACATTGATGAACTTTTTCAACCTTAGTTTAGCATTTATCTAATTTTATTTATTTTATTTAATTTTAATTTTAATCATTTAGGTATACGGATATAATTAAATTTGATGTTGAAACGTTTAACTTTATGAAGTTTTAAAAATTATTAATTTATATTAAATTTAACTTATTTTTTTGTAATTTTACCGATTTTAAATAAATTGATAAACAAAAATAATAAAAAATAATGTTTAGTACATTTTACAATTTTCCCTTCAAAATGTATTTTTGTCTCCCTTAAAATGACCGAAGATAAATATAAAATATATATATATTATCTATTATTTTATTCTTGACATGACATAATTTAAAAAAATAAAATAAAATTCACTATTTGGATACTTACGATAATGTTTGACCAAACACCCGACGTAAAATATAATGAATAATAAATGTCGTCGATTTCTATTAGGGGGCTGTTTTTTTAATGCGAAAAATTTACATTATATACAATGGTTACTAGATGTATGCATTGGCGAGGTTAAACTATGATTATTCAAATGTTTTATTGTCGAGTTTTTATTCATTTGGCACCGTAAAGCCCGAATGTGTCGAGAGATAAAAATTATTACCAGCCCATTGAAGATGCTCATTGTTCGAAAAGTATATACTTCGTTTTATAAAATACCAGGGACGATTCGTTATTGCTATATGCAAAAACATCGCATAACGTGCAAAATGTTTTGTTTGTTATATGGATTTACATAAACAAAACAAAATCAAATCCTCAGTATACATATATATATATATGAATAACTATTTTAAACTTCATTATTATATTTTTGATTAATATTATGACGAGAGTATTATTTTATATATTTATGTTTTTTTTTTTTTTTTATAGACTATGCAAATCCTAGAAGAAGAAAAATCAAAATTGGACAATTTTTGTGAACAAAGTTTGAAAAATGTAAGTACCTACAATGTTAATAGGATAAATTGGACAATTGTTTATTTGGAGTAGGTTTTTATGTTTTTTTTTTTTTTTTTTTTTTTTTTATTGCATTAGATTTTTTTTTAATAGCAAATATTGATCTAATGTAATATAGCTACCTAAATAATAAATAATATATAATAATAAATAATAGTTAAATGTATTATGAAAATTAAAGTATTTTGTATATTTTCTATTTATATAATAGGCCATGACACAGGAAAGACGTAGATATGGTTTTGTGTTGGAAAGGCAGTGTTCATTGGTGAAGCATTGTTTAGCTTATCATACCAATACTCAGTCAATGTATGATGAACACCTTAATGACTGGCTGGATGTAGCCAAGTCTCGGGAACGACTACCGGAATCGGTGGAAACCATGTTTGCGACAAAACTTCGAGTGAGTTTAAAACATTAAAATATGATTTATATAATATTATATACGTGTATATATATGTAATAATATATATATATGTATGTAATAATAAAAATATACACCACTTAACCACTTATAATGGTATTGTGATTGTGAAAATTATAGCAAGTAAGCTTCTGGTTGGATGATGATATTGGTTCTCCGAGAATTGAGGACGATAGAATTTCATTGTCGTCGCAACTAAGAAAAACGAAATCTATGGATGCATCTTGCCTGGATGTTCGAGCCATGAATGATATATCCAGCCCGGTTTTAAATTATCCGCTATCTAGAGCCAAATCAGATTTCAATTTAAATGCATCATCGCAGTCTCTGAATAGAAGTACATACATATATAAACTAATGTCTATAAATACCCTTTTATATAAAATATAATATATATGCCTTTATAGCGCAATATGGGTTTTCAATGTATATATATATATATATATATTAGTCGTATTATAGGAAACGTTAAAATTGGAAATGCCTCAATATTATTAATGTAAATTGAATCTAACAACTATCTGTATTTATTGAACCCTATATATATATATATATTATATTGATTTAAACACCCTTAGGCATTATTTCAACCAATCATAATTCTGAAATGTAAATTATTCCTTAATTAAGAATTCAATATTGGTATTTCTAACTTATAATAGCTTATAATACATGGTAAATAACTTATTATTATTTCAATATTAATTTCCATAACATTCCCATACAGATTTCGAATGAAACCGTGTGAATTAATTTGTCATTAGGTTATATTGTTATATTATATGTATAGGTACGTTTAATCGTATTTTATAAACTAAGCTATTGTCATCTTTCAGTTGAGAATGGCTCTAGTCCTGGTAACAATGGATCTAGACCAAAGTCGATGGCTGTAGTGGATAATGGATGGGAATCGCATCCCACAAATCTCGTGCAAGCCACGTATGCTTACTTATCCAGTGGTGAAAATCAACTAAGCTTCCACGAAGGAGATACAATTGCAATATCAGGTAAGTTCCGATATGTTCAAAAGATTATTTACAGCTTAATAAATAACAACATACATATTGTAGGTGAACGAAACAAAGGATGGCAATTTGGAGAAAATTTACGCACTCAGTGTAGTGGTTGGTTCCCGTTGACCTACACCGAACCCGTAATGGAAGATTCGGTTTTTTCGTATGTTTATCCTATTAAAACAGCAAATTCCTCTGTGCATTTATTATACATTATGATTTTTATTTGCAGGGACTCTCCGTCGTCGTACCGTCGAAAGAATTCCATGGGACAGTCGACTATTTCCACCCACAACAGAAGCGAATCGGCGACAATCGGAAAACAGAACCGGTATCAAACGACAACATTAACCAGATTTGGTGATTCTTTGTCTCATAGAAATCCATATCCGGTAAGTCCATGAACAAATGCAACATTTATGCGGCTATTTGATAACCAACTAATGCGTTTATCGAAACACCGTTCTCTTATTTCATATGCCATTTCTAACATTTTGAATTATTCTTACACCCTATAGACTCGAACCCAAGCAAACAGTAGATCAAATGGTTACGGAAACCACGGTCCTCCGCCTCCGTCAGTGCCTGCTCCAGTGGTGCCACGCCAATATGGAGGACACATACCACCACCAGCCGCATTTTTCCCACCTCCGCCACAAACTTTACCGCCAGCACCGGGTAAACCGGGAGCGATCGACAAGAGAACCGGCGGAGTTCACCAGCACGGTAATGCGAGTTTACACAGCAGTAATGACAGTGGATTTAGCAATGATCCACCGCCAGCACCTGAAATCGATTATTCGGATGACGAAAACACAAGGTAAATATTATAATATTATTGTTCACATGACGTGTGCTTGAAACTAGTAATAATCGGTGATGGTTTAAACACGATACGATAACCTCTTCACTTTCGTATTCTGTATGTTAGCTTTTTGAACAGTTTTTTTTCCATGTTTTACATTTTGATGTGGTGTCACTTCTACTTAAAAATAATGATCTTCGTTAGTGTTTCTAATATTATAGTTTTGTCGTTTTCATAAAGATTAAAAATATTTAGATTTTGTTTTTAACTTTCAAAATGCAAGTTGAAACACATATACATGTATAATATATAAGCATATTATATTGATAATAAACTCGATTTGTGTTTATGTATTCTTTGGTAATTATTTATAAAATATTCGATGGAAACAACTCCGTTATTATTGGATATAGTCATTGAGGACCATAATACGTGTTCGTTGCCGACTAATGGCGTTATTTGTCAGGCATACAAATAAATGCATAATAGCTTATACATACGCGAAGAACTAAAATTCAGCCGAAAGAAACGTATACACTTTTTTTGCGCCTTAAAACGACAATATAACAATAGGACAACGGTTTGCTTTATATATTATGGTACCCAACAAACATTAATCATTATATGTAAAAAAAAAACCCCCGTATATATTATTATAATAACAACAATAACAACAATAACAAATTAACACGTGATGGTAAAGGTGTCTATTTAATATTAAACTACTATACCTATACACAATGGCTATAATATATTATAATTCGCTATAGCGGCTTACTGTGTATACGTATAATTATGGTCATGGACTAACGCGGTGGACGGCGATACTATGGTAGTGGTTCATACCATGTTATAATATGTAATCGAATGCTGTTTGAATCAGAACGAACAAAGAGCAGAAGAAAGATGGGATGATGGGGCGTTCCAAACAGCGATCACCCGAAGAGGACCGTCACCATCATCATCAGATCGGCAGATCACCAGATCACCAGATGATGATGATGCTGATGGCGGGAAATGGTGGCGGGAAACAGTCGACCGGTACAATGAAGTCATCATACAACAGTGGTGGCATGAACACCAGCGGCAGACGGAACACGGGTCCTTCGTCGATGCGTCCGAGCACCAGCGTCGGACACCTGTCCTCGTTCGGCGACGGCGGTTACTCACCACCCAGGCAGACGGCGTTCGACGACGACGGTGGCAGCGTGCAAGGCAAAAAGATAAAAAGAACAAAGTCCATGTGGAAATTCAAAAAGACCGGCGGCAGTGACGAAGTGTTGACCGGCATGTCCATGTGGAAGCACAGGTCGCTGGTCGACGTGAACGCCGCGGAGGCGGAAGAACAGCAACAGCTGCAGAACATCAACAACAACAACAACAACAACAACAACAACTATAACAATAAATCGTCGACGGGCACGCCGGTGGCCAACAAGAAGTTCACGATAACGTGTCGGGACATCGACATCGCGGGCAACGGTGGCGGTTTCGCCGCTGTCGACGACGACGACAGCCAAACTATAATGAATGGCGGAACGTCCACGGTCCGGAGGATGACGTACGACAATCGTAAACAGCAGCACCACAAACAGACACACCGCAGCAACGACAGGACGAGCAGACGGTCGTCGTCGTCCAGTTTCGGTGGCGAAGACTCCGAGTCGTGCATCGTTGTGGACGATCACCTGAAGGACGCGAGGACCGCCGGCCCGGGACATGCCGTTCCATCGCCTGCCAGTCTTTTGCCCAGGACCCGGCTGATCAAGCAGACCGGCTCCGCGGCAGCGACGCCGGCCGGAGGAAGCGGTGGCGGTCCGTCCAGTGGCGTGATGCAGCAACAGCAGCAGATCACCGGGGTCGGTTCGTCGATGCTATTGCCACCACCGCCACCGCCTGCGGTTAGGACAGCGACCGGTAACGATGGTTACCAACACGATTCGGACGTGGACGTCCGGTTCGAGAGTTCTAAGCTGCAGACATTCAAGTACATCAACGCCAACAACAATGACGGTTGGTACGACTCGTGGGGAGAAAAGCGAAAGAAATAGAAGTTTTTTGCGAAAGGTAAACAACAAAATCGACGTATCGTCACCGGACTATCGGTATACGAATAGATAAATAAACCTTCTTCTTCTTCTTCTTCTTCTTCTTCTTCTTCTTCTACGCGTTTGTATGTATGAATATAAAATAAATGACATAATAATTGCCATAATAACTTTAAATTTAATAAAATATATATATTATATAAATTAAGAAAGAGTGAACAGTATTGATACCATTTTAGTATCACGGTATTAGCTGGAGCTAGTCGGATATGTGTATTGGTAGATGTTAGTGTAATTAAGTTGCTATCCATTCGATTTCAATATTATCACTATTAAGTGAATCTCTTCAATACCCTATTCGATTCTAGATACACTCTTTAACTACAATAGGTTAGATGTGTTGATATTCTGCACAGCTACTTGGAAACGTCTCAGAAATTCTTCATTTCGAGTTGCTTTCATTAGAGATGAAATTACGTGTTATAATGAATTAAGATTATAAGTTAGTTCGCGTAACCTCCAAAAACGTTTTGTTTCATGGCTATAAAAACTGAGATTTTCATAATTCTTCAAAGATTTAGTATTATAATGTTGTTTATCGTCGTTTCATTCAACTATCGCATCGTGTTATACATAATACATTCATACGTCTGAATTATTGACGGCGGTTATTGGTGGTGGATTGATAAACAAATGGCCTTTTGTATAATTCGATTAAAATCTCGCAATCAATGGATGTTCTACGGTAGTGTATAACTGCGGTATAAGTATCGGTAAGGTATAAGACCCGATGGCCCTGTCTGACACAAATCCTAACTTACGATCAAACAAAGCCCTAACGCAATTACTGTTATCAATTAAGTCTTCGCAGGAGAAGTAAACATTTTACGAACTGAAGTACATTAATATTCATTCAACATGTAATAAACGATTTTGTATATCAGGTTTTTCTCATTTTTTTTTATGCAATTTTCGTCAAACAATAATCATTTTCCCTATTGAAAATATGTCGGAAAAAAATATTGCAATAAATCGTTTTTGATAAGTTTTTGTTCGATTCGGCTTGATCGCCATAAAGTGGTTTGTAAATAAAATCATAATATCGTTTAGTTGTAAAATGAAAATTATATTACTGTACCGTTTCAAAAGACATATAATCTATTTAAAAATATAGTATGTGTACATTGTACTTACATTAATATTGTAAGCACTACATTTTTACGATCGTGTCGTGTTATGGGTTTTATAGTACGTATTGAAATAAATATCAAAATAAATAATTTCGTGTCTATAGAAGTTTTCTAACTTCGAATTTTGTATTCTAATTCTCAGCAACGATGCAAAATTCGACATAGGTATATAAATTATTATGCTACAGTGATGGCGTGACATTTAAGCCAATACGAATAATATATTTTTAAATCTCATGGAATTTATTTGGCTATTCAACCCATGTAGAGGTAATGACTCGAAACGAAAATAAAACAAAATACTTTCTATTATTTTGAATCCCAAACTCACGAACTTTTCTCGTGTACAATCGATTACAGATATGTGCCTATGATATTATGTAGGTATGGGTACCAGGTATAATATTATACGTGGTATTAAATTGCGGTTAGATAACTAGGAAAAGTATTGATTCGCGTATTTGGCGTATTTAGGATTTTTCACGGATTAATGAATCGTGAAATCTTAATCCTTCCTAGTTCCTGGTTAACAATTTTATTGTAATCAATTAATGCTGGACAGTTTCTCAAATATGTGAGACAGTGCCTCCACAATGCCACATATATTTTTTAAACGATTTAATAACCTTTTATTATAAAATTTTAGTTCCCAAAAGGGGTTACAGGCTACAGTTTTAGTAGCTAGATCATAAAATTAAAAATATGATGACACTGTGTATTTCACTCACATTTCTATCCAGGTGGCCCTTATTATGGTTCATTTTGGCAATAAATACCAAAATTATAACCCTGGTTATTTTCTAAAAACTAATATTGTTTAAATGAAAAAATAGTATTATATTATAATTTATAACAAGTATACCTATTAATACTTTTGGTTTTAAATATATAAAAAACAAAATACATATTATTATGGAGGTATTTTTAATTTGCTACTATATAATACAGGTATACGTGCCACTTTACTGGACGGGTCTACGAAAAAATATAGAACGTACAAAATATCTCAACAGAATTCCTGATTTTAAAATTCTTATACTTCTATTTACATTACAAAATTTATAATAAAAATAATAATAATATAATGCATTATTACCTTATTTTCATTAAAAATAAATATTGTTCGATCTATATTTTGGGGGTGTTTTTGGTCGAGTGGTCGAAATGCTTATTTCGACGCACGAGATTCTCGGTGCGACTCCCGGTAGTAAATGAGGTAGCCAACGAGATTTTTTTCTCTGGTGTTGTCTGGTCTCTGGTGCAAGCCGATATTTATAATTACCAAACCCGTCTAATAATTTGGTAGCTATCAAGAAACATCTTCGATTTCCCTAATGTGTGAAGGTGCAAACCTGAGTTTGGGAAATAAGAGGATGTAAAACTGTTAATTTATTTATTGTTAGATCTATATTTAACATAATTTACTTTTATTTATAAAATACATTTTATTTTAAATTAATTAATATTTTTAAATTTAAATTAATACAACATCATATAGGTTATATTGAGATTTTGGAATTAATATCAATTTCACTTTAAGATTAATAAACTTAATTATCTTACGTAAATTGAGTATACCTACCTATATAATGTACCTACTTGTTTCAAATATTTTAACATTCCATTTATGGTGATATGAATATAAATAACGATGTACAGAATAAGTAATAGTTTATTTATTTTACCTCTTGTCACGGACTTTTTTTTCCAAACATACCTATGTACTAAATTTTATAATCTGGATTTTTATAGACTTTTGTAACTGAAAATCCAAATTTTTACTATTAAGATGTTTACAGAGTCAAAAACACGATTCTGTATGCTCCTTGTTCAACCAAAAATCGACACGATTCCGTATGAAATCGGATGCATGTTATGAAATTATAGGTGTCATCAAAAGAAGTACACTTAAACTCCGACTTAAACCGTATTCTGTGTTCTATTATATGCAATTTAAAATATTAATGTAATTTATCGGTAATATTAGTTCTTAGACAGTAAACAAATGTTTTTAAAACATTTCCAGAAAGTAAAATAATGTTGTAAAAATAATGGTTTAAAAAAATGTTCAATATAATTATTTAAAAACATTATATTGAAAACATCTGTAATTTTGCAGATAATGCCGTAAAAATCATTTTTTTTTTTTTTTTTTTTTTTTTTTGTTACAAATACAATTTATTTTGTTTTTTTATTGTCTGGACAAAACATATAGTATGTGTAATGTGTATTTATATGTGTATTGATACGAATTAATTATAAAATTTCAGGACGAATGTGTTTGCGACAATCAAACTACGCAAAACCAATACCAATGATCGGTCAGCACCGAAAATCATATAGATAATATACGCTACACCATTCGAAGCAGAAATTATTATAAAAATATATTATGTATATTACATATATTATTATTTTTTACAAATAATGTTATCGATTAAGCGGATAACTCGCTTTAATTTTATTATTATAATACTCGTTTTTACGTACTAAAAAACTAAAAAAAAAAAAAAAAACACTGTACATATACAGGTACAGGCCAAATATTGCTCAACTAATCTAATAACGTCCAATTCTATATACACGACCGTTGTTGAATTATATATAGGTAGGTTCATAATATAATAATAGGTATTAGTATGCTATACACTTGTAATTTTTTTCGAACTTTTTATTTTTTACCAACCGATTGCCACCGATCGTACCTATGTATAACACATATAATAACGCGTTATTGCGATCGATTTTTGTTTTTTACGATTTACAGGGTGATTTTTATTTAATGTTAGTTTTTACAGAAATGTTTTCATACAAATATACTTGTATTGTCAAAATAATGAAATATATTCTATTATTATAAATGTATATTCTAACCTATATAATATTTATATAATACACGTTATATAAACTATATGAATTAACTATGTGAAATGGTTTAGTATACATATATATTTATAAACGTCGTTTTATGAATATAGTTTTAGAAATAGATAAAATGCAAAGAACCTCCTCTATTTTGTTTTCCTTTCCAAACGTCTCGTTGAGGTTTATTATTTGAATGGTTGAAAAGTATTTTAAAAGCGAAACACGCTCGGCCCGATGATTTAAAATTTTTAGAAATTTCATTGGAACATTTTAGTGGACGTTTTCGCAGACATAAAATGCAGTTTCTGAAATCTGTTCAAATCGCTGTCAGACAAATATAGTTTTGTCTGGAAAAATGTCTTTCGACCTCTAAAATTCACATCTTTATTAGGTACGTTATTTTCTCGCAAAATAGGTAAGGATGTTCATTTGATATTTAATAGTTGACCTTCGAACACCAAACCATTTCAATTTATACTCGCATAGCACTTACGTACATACGTAATACGTACGTTTTTCTCATTTTGAATGTTGTTTAATGTTCTGTAACATGAAGTAAAAATCACCCTGTATATGTATTAGGTGTAGCGCTTACAAGAACACATAAATCGAAATATAATATATAATATCATATAATTTGTTCGTGTGTATGTACTCGCATATTGGTGAATAGTCGTAATAGTAATAATACGTTAGGTAATTTCTATATAATATAGTTTCTAGACAATATTTTAAACGTAGTTTTCAAACGTGTGTTTACGTATAATCATTTTTTTCTTACGAAATTGCGACCAACGCCAGTTTACTTTTTATACGTTTTATAAATCCTTTAGGTTCCGTCCGCGTGTTAAACATTATTATTATAATAGACAGATACGATAACTTCGCTCTCGTTTATTTTCCACATATAGTATTATAGTTTATTGTACTGTATTATACGAGAAATATTACCGTTTAAATAGGGTGTACATAGTGCCGTCAAATGTATAAACATTTTTTCTGTACCAGTACCAGTAACCCGGTACATTTTGATTTATTTTACATTTTTGTCCAACACGTATTATTATAATATTATACTATACCGAGTCTTCCGAATAGGGAAAATATCAATACTCAATTATTATTTAAATGTTCGATGTTTTTTTTTTATATATTTTTAAAATTTTATACGTGACATGTAGACATTTTTATATTTTTACCTACAGACTTTTTTTTTTTTTATTGACGATTCCATATTATCGTACAGCATAAATCATAAAATATATATGTCACGTCGGTGTAATGTATCAACATTCAATATCGATATTTAAAATGTTTCGAATATCCCTCCTAATTGGGGCTAAGACCCTACGCCTACGTCTGACTGAATTTTTAGAGTTACGTTTACATGTAATCGGTGGACCGCGTTAAACGAACTTTTGCGGCCATACAGCGTGGATTTGTATGCACCAAAAACTTGAAAAATATGCACTAAAAGTATACTAAAATATGACATAATATAAGTACTATAATATTCTTTGAAAAAAAAAAAAATCAAAATATTAACTATATATACCTACCTACCTACATAATATATGTATTTATTTTTAAATAAACAATACATATATTACAGGTTTGGAATAATGTAAAATGTTAAATCATCATTGAATCTTAATTAGTGTTATATATTTTTGAGTATAAATATAATCAGGTATCTATACCCAATATATATATATATATCTGTATAGGCTTTATTAGTTAAAGAATACCAAAAATAGGGCCGAAAAATCTAAATGTATAACGTAAACTATATTATAATGTATTCGAAAATTTCGAAATATGTAAAAAGTACGATTTAAAAGAGAAAAAACTTCACCAATAATAATTGTAATGACTATACGAAGTGTGGACGTTGTTTTTGGGGTATATATATATATATATATATATATATATATATATAGCGTATCGTGACGTGTTAGCGTATAACATAAAAAATGACTCGAGTAGACGAAATCACGTTGAATTTTAGAAATTTTATCACGACAGTCGTACTGAATTAATAACGTTTACCTATGTATTTATTTGGCTCGTACTATATAATATAGTATAATATAGTGGCGATTCGTTTTTTGTAAGTTAAAATAATATTATACTATTTTACGCGGTGCTATCGATTAAAAAAAAAAGGAAATAATTTGTAACTGGTTAAAGTTTTGAATTCCGTTATTATACTTTATGTTAGGTAGTATATAGCAATCGCATACTTCCATGAGGAGCTGGTGCCAAAGTACGCCAGTCTTATAAACATTATAATATATAATATAGTTGTGTAGTTTTTCACCGGCCGCGTGTTTATTATTATATTCGTATTACCGGGCCCGTTTTCGAGTAGGTAAATAGTTTTCGTCAGAACGTTATAATCGTATCATATTATTATTATTATTATAGTTCGTTTTTTTATATATTATATATACTTTCTTACTGTTCGTATTGTAATAATAATTATTATATTTTTTATTCGTGTAAAAGTTTTTAATTCTTTTTTAGATTTTCGATTATTTTTATTATTTTTTTTTTTTCTAGTAAAATGTTTTAACTGTATATTTTTTTTTATTTATTTATTATTATTATTTTTTTTTTTTTTTTGCACGCGCTAGCAGTGAATACGTTCTATATACGTTTATTTCCATTATAATGTATTGTGAAATACTTTGTGTTATACTCACCGTTTTTATTTTGGTATGTAATCGAATATTTTTAGTAGATACTAACTACTATATAAATTTAAATAATTTTATTATTATTATGTATCAATTATTATACATACACTGATAATTACATTTTTGTACGTAATTATTCCATAATTTATACTTATCTTTTTTTTCTTTTTTTTTGTTAATTGTATTCTATGTAAATCAAAGGTATATGGGATTTATTATTATTATTATTATTATTATTATTATTATTATCATCGAACAGTGTCCGGACGGTCGTCGTAGCGCAACGCAAATGCAAAATGCGTTAGGTATCATATTATTAATTTTATAGTATAATTATGTATATTTGCCGAATTTTTAAACACGTGAAAATTTGACCAAATCTACTTCAATTTTGGCTCGATATAATGTATTGTGTACCTATAATGTCGCTGTACGATTTTATTGTGTCTGCGATCGGTCGTTGTTCCGTATAATCGTCGGACGACCGTCTGGCTATTGTGTTATACCTATATATATTTTTTAATGGAATATTGTTATAAATGTAATCAACAATATTAGTTAAAAATACATAAATATTTTATTTATGAACGCTTGTTTTGAGTTTATGTATTCTCACTTTCCGATCATATGTGATCTATACTGAAATCCACCTAGTATCTATTAGTAACCAATATAGATACGTACCTATAGGTATAATCATCATATATGTTTTAACACACAAAAAGTGATTTTAAAATGTTATTAGAGTCATAAGCAGCCTCTAAAATTGTGTGTAGTTCAAATTAAAACAAAATAAGTTCAATGTGTAGTACGAAATTAGCAACTGTGTTAATAAAATTAGGCAATTCTACATTTTATACATTATAATATTGATGATGAAAATAAAAAAGTTCATTCAGAGAAAAAAAATGGATTAAATGTGCAGTACGAAAATCAGAATATTTTAAGGAGGCTGGACATTAGGGTATAAACATTAAACTGCACCTATTAGTAAATGACTTGAATACATAATTTAGGGTAATAGAATTTTTGCGCTACTTTAATTACTTCGTTTAATATTGTACCTATGCTAATATACAAAATGTTTTTCTTTTTTTAAACATTAACTATAGGTACTAATACGTGCTAATTAATATTTAGCATAACACCACAATGAACTCATCTTTGGCGTAATGCCCTTTATTCATTTCTTAAACTCTAAAATCTAATACAGAAATATTTTCATTTGTTTTACGTGAATATATTATATTACTACTGAAAATCATTAGCGTCACGTCCTCAGAATTTAACACTCATTTTTAAAAGGTTCTGTATAGGAAATTTTAAGAGTTATAAAAATTTTAAACTTGAATATTTAAATATATATTTAAAGTAATTAAAAATTTCAACTTTTTATTGTTGTGTAATTGGTAATCACGATATTCGTTAAAAAAAAAAAAAAAAACATTTTTACGTAAAAATATTATCACGGGTTCGAAATATTACTATTATAGAGTAGAAATTTATTATAATTGATTATAGAATAAAATTACATATTATAAAATCAATAAGATATAATATTTTGGAGTGAACCTCATTTAAATTTTTTTTAAATTAACTTATTAAGAAGGTCGACTGTAGTCGAATGGTTGAAACGCGTTTTTCGACGTACGAGGTCCACGGTTCGACTCCCAGATAACAAATGTGGTACATAGCCATGACATTTTTCTCGCTGTTGGCATCTGGTCTCTTGTGTAAGCCCACCATAATTACCAAACCCGTCCAATAATTTAGTAGCTATGTTTGTCGTAGCTATCAAGAAGAAAAGAACCATCTTCAACTCGGTATTATGTGAAGGTGCAAACTTGAGCATGTTAGGGTTTGGGAAATAAGAGGTCAAGAGGATGTAAAACTGTTAATTTTATTTCATTTAAAATTCAAAAAAAAAATCATTGTAGTTTTAGAAAGTTAAGTATATTTACTTATTTACACTTTAATAACTGATTTTTTAAATAAATAAATTAAAATCCCCAAAATATATTTACTTCAGAATTTGGCCCTCTATCGATTTAATAATAGGTATTTTAACTCTTATTTGTTTTAACAGTCTTGCGTAAATATGTTTTTACCACTGAAAATCGTCAGTGACGCATCCTTTTAAGAGAATGTCACATAGCCGACCTTTAAGGGGTTTTGTATAGGCATTTTTTATTAAATTTTAAGAAAAATGAAAATCGAACAAACCAAAGTATTTAAATATATTTTAAAAGTAATTTAAAAATAAACCTGTATCAGTAAAATTTTTAATTGTAGTATAATCACGATGTTTGTTGATAAACACATATTTACGCATTTTTCATTTTTAACAACTTGAGAATATTGTAGAAAGATGAATAAAAAGCTAGGAAACAATTTGCACGTTGGATAGAATAATGAGGATGAGTATATTGAATTTTAAAGCAATGATTTTAAACCATTTCTTTCCAAAAAAAAAAAGAGATAGGTAGGTACTGAAAGAAGCTTTGGTGAATATACTGGACAATTGTCATTTATACTGTACATTACACTTATAATATATAATAATATGATAATATTACATAGGTAATATAATAAACAAAAAAAAAATAAAAGGATTCGAACTGAGGATTTGGTAAAATTTAGAAAAATGAACCTACTAAAAGAAAATAGTAAAATTGCTAAATTTCAATTTGATATAACTTAAAAACTCAGTTCGACCGCAAATCGAGAAAAAAAATGCTAAAATTTTAATTCTCTTGTGAAGTAGAAAAGTATGTCACAAAATTGAAAATTACTGAAGGTAGCCCAAAAATGGGTAAACATTTTCAAAAATTGTACCTACATACGTTTGTGATGAAAATTTCATACCACCAGCATCAATATTTCCGGAATTAAAAAGAATTTTACCACAGTCGTGTTTACCTATTTTTATGCTAAATTTTTATAGTTTTTTCTTACGCGTTTGTCAAAAAAATTTAAAAAATGAAAAAGTGTCAACTAGATGCAATTTGCTACTAGAAAATAGTGCTACATGTACTTAATGAATACATTTTCTTATAGATTGTTTGGGCGCAGACATAATAAAAATAAAAATAACATCATCGTAAACCCAATATATTCCTTGCTTCGCTTAGAATCTAAAATTTAAGAAAACATATCAGTAAAACCAATACATTCATCGTTATGCTCAGAATCGAATACTATAATAACTGTATTTATTATAACGTACTAAAATATATGAAATATTTTCGTTATAAAATTTAGTTTTATTTTCGTTTAAGGAAACTACTTGAAAAATCGAAAAATGACTTTTCCAAAGTAGGTACTTACCAATTTTTGATTTTTTTTTTATGCATAGTTATACGCTTTTTCGGGAACGAGTAAAGTAAAATTTTTCTGGTATAGAGGTTTTTAATAGGTACGAAATTCGTTCTAGTTGGTACTTTATGGAAGTTATATTTTTTGATTTTCTAACTAGTTTCCAAATGCGTAGCAAAAAAATTAGTAAGTACCTTTTATAAGGGAAACATCACGAAAAGTTGTCATATTTTAGTAAATCATAAATAAACTCAGCGGCGTGTTTACGGGGGAAGGGGGATTTGGGGGATATATCGCCCCTTGCACTTCGGCTTTTCGATTTTTTCAAATGGAAATGTATAGTGAAATGAAAAAATATATTATACCTATAGGGGGGGGGGGAGGAGATAATATATATTTCCATAAAAAATAAAATAAAAACCATAAACGATATATACCTAATTCATATTACCTGTGTGAAATTGAGGAACAATATGGGGAATTCCACAAGGAATGGATTTCCTTTATTATCTATGTGGGTTACAAATTCCATCGATTTATTTTTTAGAATATAGATAACCGCTATCGCACGCCCACACCGTATTTGTGAACCGTTACCCCGCCAACATACATGTCTTCAGCTATACAATGATACAATCGACAATGCGACATCGTGTCATGGACAATATTCATAT
This sequence comes from Pemphigus obesinymphae, assembly GCA_025469235.1. NCBI lineage: Eukaryota > Metazoa > Arthropoda > Insecta > Hemiptera > Aphididae > Pemphigus > Pemphigus obesinymphae. Next base: position 22,468 of record JAIPRL010006730.1, read on the forward strand.
TATTTATTACACATAAAATTTATATCGTTTTCATCAACAAAACGTTCAGGCATTTTGTTTTTAATTATTATATTAATTGTAGCCGACTGTGTGAATTTTTTTTTAGTGAATTTAGTTTATTGAATTATAGTTAATTGTATCTATGTATAATTATATGAAAGTTTAAAACGTATAAAGTTGTTAAGGTAAGTCTGAAAACACTATTATGTTATTTTAACAGGCTATAATACTTTTAATAACTGTTTATTTTAAATAGTAAATTACTTTTAGCTTTTTACAAAAAAATATAGAAATAAATAGGTATACAAAAAAAAAAAAAAAAAAAAATACAAAACAATGTTAAAAAAAAACTGATCATATATATTTGAGTTAGTTTATAAGCATTTAAAACATATAGATTTAATATAATAATGGATGGGGAGGGGGCTTTTCCCCCACGGGTTACCTTATGATAAATTATATCATTTCCCCCCTTGAACAATTTCTAAATACGCCGCTGAATAAACTATAGTTGTGGTTACTGCAGACTATATAAGTACAGGTATAATATATCACGAGGACATCTCGTCAAATTTCCATTTGAAAATAGGTTAAAAAAGTAATAGATTTTCTTCGTGTTTTTGAGAATGACTATAAATATAGAAAGCGGATTTTTAGGTTTTCACGTGTTTTTACTGACAGCATGCAGTTCGACAAGGGTAAAAAAATGTGGACGATTTATCGACCACACAATTCATAGAAAAAATGTATGTTGCATATTTGAGCATATTTTAGAAGTTAGAGAATATTTTGGTGCTTATGTTAAATTGTGTGCATATTTCTTGATTTTGGGGGAAAATGTACACGAACGACCTTTTACTCTGGACGAAGCAAGGAATTTATTGGTTTTAAGATGATTTTTATATATCTGTACCTATTTATTTTTTGGGGTTCAAGATGTTGTGTAGGTGTTTTGGAATAAAAAAGTTTTGGTTAGGTTATTTAAATTGATTCTAGTTGATACTTTGAAGAAGTTATTTTTCGATTTTTCAGTAATTTCCTTAAGCGTAAGGACCTGTCTTTTTTAACGGAAATATTTTATAAATGTATGGGAGATAACCTGCAGAACCGTGCCGTTATGATTTTACGCCCGGGGCAAGTTCGTATCGTAAGTAAGTTTTGATTAATTTTAACTTACTAAACGAACGTTCTCCAGATGCAACAGTAACAGAGATAGTAAGATACAGCCGATATGCAATTACCAAATATTCGAACACGTTGAATCAAGTTCAAACCTCTCAATTGCATTTAATATGTTTAATGGAGTAGCGGTTTGTAGTTCTGGTAATATTGTTTTTGTTTAATATTTAAAAAATTCAATTTCGTTTATTATTTCTGTATCAATGTCTTCCTTATATTTAATTGCTAAATCGGTACCAATTTCTTTCAACATTTTAACTGACATTACAGAAAGTGAAAAACCAGAGAGAACTTCAAAATCATTAGAAATTATAGATATCATTTTTCAAATCGCCATTTCATTTGTGCCATTATACTATTTCTACTCTCAATAATTGATTTGTTAAAAATTCTTCACCTGATGATATTTCTCCACTTATCATTTTTATTTTTTTTCCATGTTGTATTAAATTTAGATTTAATTCCAATTTTTTCACAAATACCAATTGCTTGAGTTTCAATTTCTTTAGTTAAGTTGTCACGCATTTTTGAAAAGATATATTTAATGAATTGAACATTTTTGAGGTTTCATATATGGTAATATTTGAACATTTGTAATGCATTATTTACACTTTACATTCTTTATTAATACATTTCATTATTTACATATTTTTTTTCTGGTGCAGCAATTTAAATAATTGTATATTTTTTAGCGCCCCCAAAAATTTGCGACCCTTTGCCTCCCTCCCACGGCACGGCTCTGGAGATTACAAAATAAAGTTGTCATGGTTACCTTTTTTTTAATTATATTAATATATACTGAGCTTCGCTCAGAATCGTTTTTTGAACTCAATAATTTATCTTTCTTTTATAATTCAAAATAATAATAAAACATTAAAGAGGATAGGACGAAGGATCAACCTTCTTATTTGTTTCTGGATGACTTTTTTTTATTGCATATTTTCCATTTTTCAATGCAATTTTTAATTTTTGTAAAAATTGTACTTGAATGCCTTTGATATAGCTTATTTTATAGAGAATATTTGGTTTTTAAAAGAATGTTAAAATAATATTTTAAGGTTTTATTAGTGCATATATCAACATTATATTTTAAACTTTTCAAAACCTAAAAATTCACTCTCTAACCATAAATATTGAGAGTTGATGAGTAACATATTATAATTACCTACTGCCTATCTAGGTAACCTACCTATTACAGGGGCGCCATTTGGGGGAGGGCAGGGTGTGCGTTCGCACACCCTTGCAACAATTATTGTATATTTGGCCTAGGCGCCATATAATATCTTGAACAAAAACAAATTAAAATAATTCATTTAGAAATACTTGTAGAAACCCATTGGGCATATTGGTACACATCTTTAGAGAAAATAGAAAAGCGGTACCTATACTGAAATAAAAGAAGTGTTAAGTATTCTAACTACTAAAGGAGACCAAACTGCTAGAGCTTCTGGACTACTTAATGAAATAGGTATCTTCAAATACATTTATATTAATTCTGGTTATAATGAAAGAAGTATTAAAAGCAATTCATTGTGTTTCTCGTGAATTTCAAAATGCATCGATAATATTGTCAGCTGATATTAATCTAGTTAATACAACAAAAAATTAACTTCTACTTTTACGAACTGATGTTGCTTTTATAAAAATGAAAGAAAAAGCAATGTTATATGCTAAAAAAAAATGTCAAAGAAGATATAAGGAATAAAAGATCTTTCAATTATGACAAAAAACTAGATGACTACTATGTTGAGTCTACAATAGGCAAATCTGGATTAAAACAAACTTGTTCCCAAAATATAAAACAAGACATTTTATATGTGGTCATTGGCAGGTAAAATTATTAATTTCAATTTGTTACTAGATATTTATTTTATGCAAATGCCTTTTATATTCATTTTAGCTAACAAATAACTATTATAAAATTATTTATTATAAAATGCTTATTAATTAACTATACTACTATAGCTTATAATTTTGTCTAGGTTTCTTGAACAACTTAACCTACGCTTCTCTGAAAAGAACCAAGAATTGCTCAAAATATTTGAAATTTTTGATCACTCAAGTCCTAACTTTTTCAATCCTAAATGTACTTATCTTCATAATTTTATAAATCACTACAATTATTTTGAAATTAATACATCTAAAATTTTATCTGAATTTCCATCTGCCAAATCACTGATCCAAACAAATCTAAAAAAATATTCAATTGGATATAGATTCTATAATATCATCTTTATCACAACTCCCAATAGCCTTTTCTGAAACTTTAAAGATTATTATATCCCTAATAAAAACTCTTCCGATCACCACTGCATCTAACGAACGATTCTTTTCATCTCTCAAATCAGTTAAAAATTACTTACGCACTACAATGGACGATCAAAGACTTAATGATCTTATGGTTATTTCTGTTGAAAAAGAAGAAGCCAATGACATTAACTTAAATGAAGCCGTTGACATATTTGCAAATATGAAAAGTCGCAGATATCCAC
>JAIPRL010006731.1:0-26137 GCA_025469235.1 Pemphigus obesinymphae
TTTTAATAAATAAAAAAAAAAAAAAAAAAAAAAAAAAAAAAAAACACATCATTGTAAAACCAATACATTCCTCGCTTCGCTCAGAATCTAAAAGTTGTACATTCGAAATATAATTAAAAATTAAAAATGTATAATGATATTAACTCACCCCAAAAATGAATTAATAATAATGCAATTAGTATGGTTTAATACACCAAAATCACAAATGAAATTTTTCTAACACTTTTTTTACACTCCTTGTGTAAAATTATATGTGGTAAAAACACCATTTAGTAATTTGCAAATTATACAATAAAGTATTATTAAGTTTTAAATGTTCCTACAAATAACATTTAATTTATCCTATTAAACTTATATTCATACCGAGATTTAGACAGTATTTCACTTGTCTAAAGAACATTATTTAGTATATTATATAATCACTTATTAGTTATTTTCAATTTAAACAAAGCAAACATTTTTATTTTCAAAAATGACCATAGATATTAATACAGAGTCTCCACTCTATAAAAGATCATTTTATAACACTTGTATAACTAATGTAGGATAAAATCGTTTAATTAGTAGCGCATACACTAGATAGAACTGTTATTGTATCCTGTAGCTACGTGTATTAATTTTATCAAACTATTAAATTACTACCAACAACACCTTTGGTATATATATATATAAGATTAGTATTTTGAAATTCTGATGAAATTTAGGTTTAAGTTTTAACATATATAATCCTCATTAATTGGTAAGCAATTTATCAGTATGGATTTTCTTCAATTGAATTCTATTCATAACCGTTCCCGGTCCCTTCTCGATTTGATTTTGACTAATGCCCATATTGCTTCAGTTGAGGAAGCTCCGGACACTCTTGTCCCTTGTAATGGCTACCATCCTCCACTCTCCTTTAAAGTTCCGATTCCTCTTACTTTGCTTGATGATAAACATTCATACATTTCAAGAACGTAGATTACAATGCAATTTCATTGGCATTATCTGATAATGACTGGATCTCTACCTTCATCCATCAGCCAGCCGATATTTCTGCTTCAATTCTGTAGAACTTCCTTATGGACTCTATTAATCGCTTTTTTCCTTTCAAAACTTTCCGAAGATCATCCTTTCCTGCTTGGATATCTTCTAAACTTAAATCTCTATTGTTTAAAAAAAAGCCCATAAAAAATATAAATCAACAGGTTTCGTTCATTATTATAATGTTTTTTCTTGTTTACGAGCACAATGTAAAACAGAATCTAAATTATGTCTAAGGGCGTATACTAACTATTCCCAATCCCGTTTTACTTCCAATCCCCGCGAATTTTGGTCTTTTATTAATAGTAAACGTAACACTTCTTCCATTCCAAACCAAGTTTATTTTAATGACTCTCCTTCCTCCGGTCCTCAAGTTTCCGATTCATTTGCTCTTTCTTTGCTTCTACTTACAAACCACCATCGTCAATTCTTAACACTGCCCTTTACGAGATAAAAATCCAGGAGTTCCCATTTTTACCATCTCAACTATGCTTCTCCGCTAATGAAGTAGCTGAGGCTTTTGATACATTATCTAATGTTCGAGGCTTGGGTCCTGACGGTATCTCAGCTTTATTTCTCTTTAAATGTAGGAAAGTTATCTACTATCCTATCTATCTGCATTCTTTTTAATAAGTCATTAAGTGAAAGTAAATTTCCATTCATTTGGAAAATTAGTAGAATTACTCCTATTTTGAAATCAGGTGATCCAACTTTAGTCACCAACTATAGGCCAATATCGAATCTTCCCTTTATTGGTAAGCTTTTCGAACAACTTGTTCTTAAACAAATTGGAAGAGATCTCCTGCCTACTTTATCTATCGATCAACATGGCTTTTTTCCAGGCCGTTCCACAGTATTTAGCTCTTTGGGTTTCTCTTGTCTTATTCGTGATGCTTTTGCTGACAGAGTTCAAGTGGATACTATCTTCACTGACTTTTCAAAGGCGTTTGACTCTGTGGACCATATCTCCCTTATTTATATCTTAGATAAGCTAGGGATTGGAGATCCGCTTTTGTCATGGTTCCACTATTACTTGGTTGATAGATTGCAATTTGTTAACTTATTCGGCGTTTAATCAAAAATATACAAAGTATCATCTGGAGTTCCCCAGGGTGGACATTTATCACCATACTATTTAATATTTTTATTAATACAGTGTTTTTCAATGTTCCCTCTTGTCGATACTACTTTTTGCTGACGATGCTAAACTTTTCGCCCGTGTATCTTCAAAAAGTGATTGCGATGCCCTCCAATCATAAATTAATAGTTTTGTCATCTGGTGCAACGCCTATTGGCCTGAATCTAAACTCCAGCAAATGCAAAGTTATGTCTTTTTCTAGAGCCAGAGTACTAATTGATTACAATTATTATCTTAAAGGGTCTCTTTTAAAACGTGTCTCTGAGATTAATGATTTAGGGTTCATCTATTCATCTACCCTATCCTTTAGATCTCATATTAAGCATATTTTCTGTAAGGCCTTACGGGTCTTTGGGTTTATACGACGCCACACTCTTAATTTCAACTCTGCTACATGCTTAGTAGTACTTTATTCCGCCCTTGTTCGATCTATCTTAGATTACGGATCGATAGTTTGGAATCCTTCTCTTATGGTTGAAAGCAACCTAATTGAACGAGTCCAAAATCGGTTTACATAATTTTGCAGGGTTCTTACTGAAAATTGATCACCCTCAACATAATTATACACCAGTAATGAAAGTTTTAAAACTCAGTTTACTTAAAAACAGGCGGCTTAGGACGGATCAACTTTTCTTGTTAAATCAACTGCATGGTAAGGTAGACTCATCCCGGCTTCTTGAACGTATAAGTTTACATGTAAATAAGATCCTTACCAGATCTCGTGAGATATTTCTAATTCCAACCTCTCTATCAAATTTTTTAATGAATGATCCGTTAGTTAGAGCAATGCGATCTTTAAATGATAACAATTTTGATATTTGGCCTTAATTAATTTTATTTCTTATAATTCGTTTTGTGTACCATTTTTTATTACTGTTTATAATTTTCATTAAGTATATTCTTAATATTAATGGTTTAATAATATTGTTATTATACTAATTGTTAAAAGCCGTTTGGCGTTTATGGTATATGTGTAATATATATATAAAAAAAAAAGAAAAAAAAATATATGATATATATGTTACTCATATAATAATTAAATAAAAACTACATTCTTGTATAAAAATATTGGTTTCTAATCTTTGATAGGATTCTTATAAAAACAAGTGCATTAGGAAAAATATTCGAAAACATACACGTAAATATAATCGATGTCCATTTTTGGTTTTCCCAATTATTTTGTTATACCCTCATACAACTTCAGTGAAACGTCGGATAATCCTCTAGGTAATACATTAATACCAATAAATGCATAACCAACTTGTCCAAAATAATGCATTGCATTTTTATCAAATTATTAAGTTATAAATAATAATTTCCTGAATCCCAATATTATGTAATTAAATACTTAATGAGGAATTTATCCATGATAACATAATAAAATTATCAAAATCTTTTTAACGCAAGAAAATATTGGCATTTTAATGTTTAAACTATTTTATAATTCTTCTTCTTCTCCTTCGCCTTCTCTCCCAACTATATGGGGTCGGCCAAGACTATTTTATAATTGTATTTATTAATTTAAAGTTTAAAAACCATTCGTATGTCTGTGAACAAATGGAAAGAAAATATTTAGTGAAATCTAAAAAATCAATTCATAAATTAGTTCTAATAGAATTTAATACACATTGTAAAAACCTGTTTAAATAGTATCTAAATATGTATTTGGTCCAAAAAAGATTCTCCGAATTCCTAATGGCATCTATATAATTTCCGGTAAAAATACCTTTTCGTTCCCATCAAAATTCAATACGATAGAAAATATTTTACCGGCATTTTTTCTATTTAAAACATATAATTATAAATATTAATTACATCATAACTTTTACACAGTATCACTAATGCTAAATTATTAAAAATAATTCTTAGAAGCAAAGTAAGCTCTTTAAATTGTAAGTATTGAAATGTTTTAAAAAAAATAAATATAGAGAACACTTAATTAAATGTTTTATTTATGTAATCGAAATACTCGTATTTTTACAAATTCTAACACTAGGTATATGCAATAATTGTAAAAACAATAAAAAAAAATTATGCACTTATTTAGATTTATTGATTGTTTAGCATTTTGAGATATATCTGTATTAATATAATATTTATAATTTAACACAAAAATGTATTATTTATTTATACGTGTATGTAATCATAGTGCTCGTGTTATGATGATATTAAAATAAGTTATTTTTTAGTGGAATATGAATTGCATTACTTAATAGAATAAGTTATCCACTTTTAGTTCCTATATTAATTAATTAATTTCGATACATGCATTTATTCAGGAAAATTAACTGCATAACAAAATATAGGTACCTATAAAAAAGGAGAATTTACAATTAAGTTCCATTTCAAAATCAAAATTTTACAATGCACTTCCATTAAGTATATTTTACATTAAAACTAAATATGATTAAATAAAAGTTTTTAGTGTTTCTTTGACTATACTTGATATAATACGTATATACAAAGCTTTGACAACGCGTTTTTTAGTTTTAATTATTTTGCTACAGCGAAACTATAAAAAATATTCGTCTAAACCTTTGTGCATTCAATATTCTTTATAATACGTATTATTATCAATTCGTTAAAAGTTTCTATTGTTTCAGTATTCTGATACAATATAATTTTATATAAACCAACCAACACTTTAATGCCTCAGTTATCAATATAATTTAAGTTTTAAGATAATTATAAACATATAAGGGTTAGTCTACACAGTACTATATAAATAATGGATTCTTCAATAATAATTTTGATATCCATGTTGATTTATAATATTACACGCGTTGATTTAAATATAAATAATAACATAAAAGTATTTTCAGTTAAACCGTCACAATAATATAAGGGAATATCAAATGAATATTTGCGGAATAATATCGCTCGTCGAATTGCATAATATTTGTCAAGGTATTTAATTTTAAACAATGACAAATAATTTATTTTAATATAATGATTCTGGAATGAGTGAAAGTCGATGCAATACTTTTATATTCATTATAGATAAATATTAGAGTTAAAAAATGCAAACATTTTTTATAATTTTACTATGATATTATTACTTATACTCGTATACCTAACTACAAAATATATTTACTGATATATTATGTATGATGTAGCTTTTGCCTTTTATATAATAATATATAATATTACCTAAGTGTAATAAATTATTATTAAAAAATATACTTTAGCTGTATAGATTATTTTAATATTATTATTATTAAATACATACACACAGCATATATGTAAATATATTTATACACATATATATTATATAATACCACAATATAGACGTACTTTTTCATGAGAAACCATGAAAAATGAACCGTTAGAAGATGTAATTAACCCGCTAGAACATTACTGTACGAGAATTTAAATACCGTGAATATATATCTAAAGGTAATATTATAACACGCTATCACAAAAATTCAAGATTTCTACAAAAAGAAAATTTTATACGATAATATGATCCGTGCTCAAAAATATTTTTAAATGTGTGTAAAAATATTTGATCAAGTATTAAACATTAAATATTTATTGAATTTTCATATTGAACTTTTTAAATACATATGAATCATTTGAATGTAATAAACAAAGGGTGTGGAAAACTTTCAATCTTTCTAGAATTAATTATAGGTAACTAATTAAAAGTATCTACAGATTTTCACTAAATCTTATTAAATGACGATGCTTAAATATTGTACATAATATATATTGTTTATAAAAATATTTAATAAGTTTAAATCAAACTAAATTACTAAAAAGCTTGATATAGGTACTGAAATTTAAAGTACCAATAATTTCCAGTTCTCTAACGAATTAGAAATAAAAAAAAAATACAAATAAATTATAAACATTTTACATAAATGATATTTACATAAGTTGAATATCCAAATTTTGCTAGATTAACAAAAATGTTATTACATAATTATATATTTAGAAAAATACTATCAGAACTCAAAATTAGTAGTTTTCAGAAAAATCTATTTAAAGATTAAAACTTATCTATATTTATGTACATTTTGATTTACGTCGTTAAAACTTATATTTAATAAATAGTTACCTATATGAACTTCCTTTACAATATTTTAATAAATATTATGCCACATTATGCTTTTAGACGTAAAATTATAAAAATGTGATGGTTTATGATTTTGTAAGAGAGAGCAAAACTGCTATATGATAGGTTTTGGCTTTCAAATCATAATTAAAAAAATTAAAAATGCCATATTATCACGTATCAAAATAGCGGTGATTTATTCAAGATTTTTTTCTATTTATCGTTAAAATGATATTTTAATGCCACATACAATTTATCATTATGTGTTAGTGGCATATAGAGACCACTTTAATAATGACCGTTAGAAATTTTCTTTTTCAATAATTATTTTGCATTAGCAGAAAGTAGCACAACATGACCTTTTTAAAACAGTTATGCTTTCTTAATAAATCATTTTTTATGATAATATATTGTGAGGCAAACACATTTTAAAGATAAAGTATGTTGATAAATAATATTCAATAATCGTCTAATTATGTTTATTATTGTATTATTTAATAATAATTAAATGGCTTTTATATATGCTATCGTTTCATATAATACAAAATATCAAAATAAATAGTTCTGTCAGTTAAAAAAATACAAAATTATTACAACATTTCAAATTTTCGGACGGATATTTATTTGGTAAAAAAAAAGTAAACAATGATATATTTAATCTTATATTATATAGGACTCAGTTGAAGCTTTCAGAATATATAAATAATTCAAAAATCACAAATTTTGAGTTATTCATTGTTCAGAGTGGGTAAAGTATTTGCACCTAAATATCAGATTGCATGGTTTCGAGTAGTCATTTTTTAAGGTTTTAACGTGTATAGAATTTTTTTTAAACTTATTCTATTGAATTAAACTGTATATAATAATATTAGTATAGTTTTACTTTCTTAAGACGATCAATTATTAGACAGAATTAATTATCACTAATTTCTTATAAACAAAAAAAAAAAAAATGTTTTTTTAAAATGCATCTACTTAATATAAAACATTTTCATATTAACAAATGTATAACCAACGTAGGATAGAGCCTTTTCTCTGGCAACACTTTAAACATTATAAACCTTATCAAACTGTCGTTTAAAATGATGCAAATTAAATGTATCTGTATTTTCCATAGTGCGTTTATGTGACTAATTCTATAAATAATTAAAAAAACTCTATTTTTATAAAAATAAAATTGTAAAATTATTTTTAGAGACCAAATCCTTATTTTATACTTATTCTTATTTTTATAAGAAGAAATCATTTTTTAGAAAAATATTAAATTTATAATCTTATTATACTTTACCAATGATATGTTATATGATTCAGTGAAAATAGTATATTATAAAATATAACGACATACATTAAATAGGTATTCATTGTAACCTGGCAAATAAAACTTTATCGATCGTATTAAGCAAACAATTTTAACTTGAAATCAGCATTTAGGTTTAATGTACAACTATGCTTTGCGTCTTCATTGTTGGAAAAACTGATATTCTAGTAGTGTATATTAGACCAACATTTTCTGGCATATCGAACAAAACGGAAATCCGTTCTATATGCCGCGAACCGTATTTATAGTTCACGAGCGTGTATTATATTTAGTTTATAGACAGATTTCACATTTTTATTTAACGATATTATGAAAAATAACATATTATTTTATAGTAAAATTTGTGGTAGAAAATCAAAGCTTTTTGATAAATAATAAGTATTATCTAAAAAAAAAATTAATGGTTTATAATTGTATTTTGAGATGAAGCCCTCAGAAGACATTTGATATCAACGATAGTACCTTATGTGGAAGAAAAAATAAATGTTCGACTAAATTATTCCAAAATATCTCTGATAATTATTTATGTATAATTATATTTTTGTTTAAAATGTAATTATAACTATTACAATATTTATGGATACAATTTAAATATGGTAGTTTTTTCCACAATATTCATTTTGGCATATCAGATCTTGTCCAAAAGTTTCAATAAATATGAGGCCTGGACAGTGCCGTTCATTTAGTTATTATGTATTGGGTAATCAAATGGATATCAAATTAGTTTTGAAATAATATCGTCATTCAAACTGTTATTATTATTTATTAAGCTTTATCTAAATAAAATATATAGATATAATTAATAGAGTAAGAATTTATATTAAAAATTATAAGCTTATATGTATGTTCAAATTAAAATTTTAATTCCTTTATAAAAATATCTTAAGTAAATAAAATAATGAATGAAAAAAGAATGTTCAAAAGTGGTTATTTTTTATTTGCATAATATATAAATTTATTAGAATTTTTATATAAAAAAAAATTGATCGAAATCTAAAAATAAATGACTTAGTAAAAATGTTTTAATATTTTTGAAAAATCGAAAAAAAAAATCTGTTTATCAAATTAAAATAACTGTAACTCGGTCAATTTCAGACTTATAAAATATTTTGAAAAAATGCAGTTTATTTTATTTATGAAGTAGTAACAAAAATCATGGGTTTTCATTTAAAAAAAAAGCAAGTTGTACTGCGCATGCTTGCTCAGAAAGAGTTAAACAAAAATGGTATTTTGATAAATCATGAGCTATACCAAAAAACGGCATTTAAATTCAAAGTCATCCAACTGAATTATTATGTGGTACATTCAAGACGGAACACACTGTATGTCATATATTAATAAGTAATAAATAAATCGTTTATATGTATAATATATAACCTGTATTGCAATTATTATGGTATTATTAATTTGTATAAATGTTTATATTAAAATAATACAATTATAATTGTAAATTGTTTGTAAAATTACAATTTTTATAAATATAGGTATCTGCTTACTCATTATAGAATACACTATTGAATTATTTTTCCTTGAACTTACCTGAAACAAAGAAAGATTCCAATTAATATTTAATAAACATTCGATGATGTAATATAATATTTTCATTATTATTTGAATTATAATTTATAAATTTTTTATAAATATCTAGTTAGTACATAATAAAAGTACCCATAACAATTAAAAATATAAATTTAAACCATATTATTTAAACTAAGACTATATATTCATTTTAAATTTCCGAAAATAAGAAACTATAAATGTAAATATGTTCTAGTTCACTGTAAAATAAATCTAAATACGTATTTTTTAAAAATTATTTTCGAAAATGCTATATTTATATCATATAGGTATATGCTATTTAGATTTATAAAAATTAAGTTATTTCTGTATAATATGTTGTTGAAGCCAACACACTTTATTTGACAACGTTGCTTAAATGAGAACTCGAAATTTAATTATATACGTAGGTACATTAAATAATATATCGTGATAATATTTCCACTTAGTTTTAACATTTCCTTTGTCGATGTGATGGTCATATATTGATAACGTTGGTTGAATTGTATTTAATACATTATCTAGGAATTCTTGTAAAATTATCTTCGTAATTGTATATCGTTTAAACATTTACCGTTCGCTATCTATAGAATTATTTATGCTATATATCTTTCTTATGATCTCTCTTATCTTAAATTAAATTTGTCGGAGACGGGAATATAATAGATCCACATACTATTATGGCTCTCAGTATTCATAAAGTAATAGTTGAATAAGCCTCTAAATATAGATGTACCTGTGTGTGTTTAAAGAATAGAGAGAAATTTAATAATTACATAATTTGTGTGTATATACAGCATAAAAAATCATCTAAATAAAAAATTTACTTAAATGCAAAGGTACATCTCAAAAAATATTAATATAATATATGATATAATAAAAATATTATTATATTAAATACCTACAATAAATATTTAAAATTCAATTTCTTTGTAATATTTATTAAAATAAACAAATAACAAGTCATATTCAGTGCTAACTCAATTATTGGGTTGAGTGAAGGATCTATTGATATAAAAAGTTATTTTTGTAACGGGCAATATGTATAGTACACATCGTATACATTTGTAAATATTTAAAATTAACAAATATATTTGCTATAGTTACCATAATATATTACTGAAATAATACATAATATATATATATTATAGTATATAATAGAATATTGATTTCTATGATATAACACCGTACTGTTCCACTCAAGATTTTTTTATAATGATTCACCATTGCTCATTAAAGTAATATATCCTCCATCAGTATCTTACCCGACGAGTAATGTACACCCACTTCCTGTTTGGTACCTATTTTAACCTATAATCATTTTTTTTTTTTTTTTATTATTATTATCGTATAAAATTCCTTTTTTCCCTGTGAATTCCAATTCTGGTTATTTTTATTCTCCATTGTATTTTCTCATATGTATTTTTGGGTTTGGCCTTCTTAGTCTTGCAATTCAACTTACTCGATCATCGTATCCTCTTCACTTATAATAGCTCACCTCATATCTATTACATCCCTAAAACTGTTTTCTGGTTTCCTTGTTCACCTTTTTTCATTGACATAATAAATTCTCATTTTTATTCTCTCTAATTGTATCTACTGCCCATTAACCTAATTAGGACCCCTATGTCACACAAAATACATGATGATTTTCTCTACTTCATTAATTGAATACAATTTAAGCTAATGACTATGTATACTATATATCTAATTACTGATACATAATTATTTGAAGTGGGACTTAGGTCAAAAATTTAAAATATATGAAAAAAATATCAAAGAAAATTTAAAAAAATCTTGGACAATCGACCCATCGAAAATTCCTCTTTATATAATCTATGCCTAATATTGATATTTAGAGAATAGTGATCATATATTTTTATCTTGTTTGTATGTTCATTTAGAACACTGAGAAATGTTAAATATCCAAAAATATCATAATTATAAAAATTATACTTTACTGTTTACTAAAACACTTTATAAATTAGAAAAAAAAATCATTGAAAATTGAGGGATATTGTTCTAAAATTCAAAGTATAGTGTAAACTCCATGTGACGTAAGCGACAACATTATTCTTATAACGCAATTGAAACCTTGGCATCCTATTTATACAAAACATATGTCTCTAACTATGATCAAGTACAAAACATTAATCAAATCACTAAGAAGACATAAATAATAATGAAATCGTGGATTAATATTTGAGATGAATTAGTTATAGCTTCTAAATGAATCACTATTAAATTTCCAAAGAAGAAGAGAAACAAAAATAATATTTTATTTGTAGAAAAACGAATAATTTTAAAACTGTATTTATTTTATTATATTAAAATATAATGTTTAAATATTATTGGGCAATAAACATTTTTATATAGAAATATTTCATATAAACAGTTTTGTTTACTAGTGTAGATAAATTATTATAAATATAGGTACCGTATAATACACCTATAAACCGTAGAGAAAATAAAGTAAACATTTTGAATATAAACTTATATTTTTGGACTATGTATCTAATATAACTGTATAGTATTTTATATAAAGTTTTTCTTTCATTTACTGATAATAGTTATATATGCTATTTCGAATAGTTTGGAAATAGAGTTTATACATTTGGTTCTACGATCATTGAGTGAACAATTGGAGAAATATAGTATAGGTTTATGAGAAGTGGCGTCAAGTTGTGATGGTGGCATAAACGCTTGTAAAATAATATAAGTGATTAAAAGAAGAAGATAGTACCTATACATAGTATAGTCTATAGACACAGTTACATTATATATTGGATAATATCTATAATTAATCAAATAATTGAATTAATATACTTTTTATTTGATATTTTACTTCAGTTTATAAGACCATAATGCTTACATATATATATATATATATATATATATTATTTAATATAATATTCAATTTTGGAATATCTATAATATTATATTGCAGTTTATTCAACATTAAAAGTTTCCTTCCAATAATATATGTTATAATTATTTCAAATGGAATCTACTACAAGAAATATTTAACACTTTTAAGAGGATTTCAGCGTAGTAATTTTTAAGGAGTTCTTAGGAAATATTAAGGAAAATGAGAATCTAATAATTTTATTGAAAAATATGTATAATTATGCATTTTTTAAATGACTAATAATTGATCCCATTACTATATCATTTTTATTATGGTTGGTATTTTATAAATTAATATAATTTTATTGAAAATATTACTTTTTATTTCTTATTTATAACAACTTATACAGATATCTAAAAAACATGAAACAAAGTACAAATAATAAAAAACATAATTATCTAGTGCCCTACAGATCTTAAAAAATAAAAAATTGTAAAAGATACATAGAGCGCTAGATAATGTTATCTTTAATTTGTTTTTTGCATTTTTGTATTTTTGCAGTTATTAAAAATGAGAAATGCTAACATGAGTTTTTCATACAAAATTTAAAAATATTAATTTTAACATAGAACTCTATTCATAAAGTCCTAGCATCCGTAAATGACTTAATTTCTTATTAATTTTTTTTCATATAAAAAAAAAATGTTATTAATAAATTCTAAAGAACTTTTCGAGTATTTGACCTCCATACTGATATTAATTAGTTGGTTATTTTTTTAACAGATTGAAGTAAGTTCTGTTCTATACATGTACATTGTATGTATTTTACGGTTATTTATTAATATGAATGCATACAGAGTTGATAAAATATACAGTATTTATTTTGTATAAAGCCAAGGCTTTAATGATAATATATAGGTCGATGAATATTTATTCGTGTTCACCAATATTGAATACAAATATTTATTTAAAATTTAAGTATTCAGACGTTCATAATCGATATAATTATTCGAGTTAATTAAAATTATTATTCAAGTTAATATGAATTTATACTTGGGTTAATACGGATCTTGAGTAAACTTTAACTCAAATTTTAATTTACATATTCTCTATTCCTTTATTTTCCGTTTTGTACAGAATGATATTTTTAACATAAAACACTTATTTTCTGGTTCAAATTTTGTGATTTTAAAAACCAACTAAGAACTTTTTTATGTTAAAAAATTGTTAACCAGATATTTTTTTAGAATTTACGGAGTTATTAAACAAAATCCTATAATTTTGTTTTTTACGCAGTAAAAATAGTACGAACATTTTAATTTTTAATAAACAATGAATATTCAAACAATTATTTACAAAATTATCATTTTAATTTGAAATTTAATTTAACTGAACAGTGTCAAAAACATTATACAATTATACTTCTCCACCACAAATAACATCAAATTTTTAAACGTTAGGATATAATAAAAAATTTGCGCAAATGTCGACTTTTATACATAAAATTGACATTTAAAATATAAGTAGTCTTATATAATAGTATATAATATTTTAAATAATCTTTTTAAAAAATATTTATTTAGTAGTATATTATATTCATGTATATTATAACTACATTAGTAGAACTTTAAGTTGTTGATTTTAATAAAGTATAAATGTGTAATATATTTCTTTACTAAGCTGTCTTAAAATATTTATGTTCCGTCTCGTTACTATTGTTCGAGTATTGTGTTATTATTGGGCACCCATACCTTGATAAACTATGACTGGAGTATATGTGATACTGTCTATGATTATACTTATTCAAACGATTTTTAAATATTCAGTCACTCCATTCTCGCCACTCTAATATCAACAAACACTTTATTGACGTGTTATTACTTAATGGAATCCTCGTGAACCCGAGACCCAATATATATTAAGTAAATATATTTGTTTCATAATATACTGTTATAATTATTATTCTTGTAATTAAGTGAAGTCCTGCATACTTATATATAGGTACTATACTTATGCCACAATAACTCTATTCAGTAACCGAAGAACATCATCGGCCATATTATCAATAATTCAATATTACTTTTCTCTCTGTTTATTATATTCTTATTAAAATTTTTCTTTTATTTTGGCACTTGTCTTTTTTAATTCTATTTCTCTTGTATCTGCGTAATATTTTGTAAATAAAAATGAATAATATTTGAATTTGGTGTTTGGATGACATATAGTCATATCAAATAGTCGTAAAAATATTCAAATCACATCTTTGTGGTTGTAAAATAAAGATACATTTTTACTGTTTTTTCTCGCACAGTTATAGTTGTAAGAAATCTATAAAAACGACATTTTCCACTTCCATCTAATTTCCATCAGAATTTTTCTCTTCCAAGAAGATTTCAAAAGTATATGGACGACGACCATTTATTAGGGGCTGCCCAAATGATTACTGCGTTTCTGTTTTACGAAGATGGACGAGATGGGACACGGGTTTGGGCGATTTATGTTCTCATTAATACATTTCGTTCGTCCGCGTGAAAGTTTAAATTATAGCCTGAATGTCTGCAGCAATGCCGTATAGTAGATACATAAAAATTCTGAGATTTAAAAAAAAAAAAAATACAGAAAAATAAAAAAGAGGAAAAAAAATGTGTTGAACGTGCTGTTATAAAATGGTATAACACATTTTGTACGTATATACCTACAAGTTTATATAGGGTAAAAACGTAAAAGACGTTAAAAATAAAAAATAAAACGTTTTATAAAAACGATTTTCGTTCTTTTATTTTATTTCATATTTTTTTGGTTTAATGCGTATACGAAAAGCGGAGACAAGATAAAATGAAAAAATCATATAGCTGGTTATTATATAGTATATACTCTGGTATATACACGTTAAAAATGGACTTTGATGCATTTTGTATTTCCTATTTTTATCGATCCTATATAAAAATTTTATTATTTTTTTTTTTTTAAAAAAAAGACAAAAATTCGTTTTATTTATATCTCCGTAAAAGTACATAAAGTTTATATTACACATCTTGAATTTTCACCAGTTTTGAATATTTATTCCTTTTATTTATATTATTTATTTTAAAAATACATAATTTTTAAAACTAAATACTTCAATAAGTAATTATATTAGGTATATTTTCGAGTATACTTATGTTTTATCTGGTGTCTCAAATTTACCGTGTGACATTCAAATAATATCCTGTTGCACCAAAAATTTTCGCTATATTTTTTTTTTATAAATTAAATTATTTTTCCAAATGTACCTATATATATATATTTATTACAATAAAGTTTGGAGTTATAAGGAAAAATCAAAATTTCTGTATTATATATGGAAACATTTATATTTTAAAATATAATATAATAATGTATTCTTGATATTTTTCAACTGAAATAGCTATTATAATAATATTATAATATAATAATATATATTATTCAAACCATATATTAACAGAGTATTAAATAGATAAATTTATTGTTATAAATGATGATTGTTAGCACAATCAAAAAATAAAATGTACTTTATATAATCGAGAAAAAATTAATTGGTAAAATTAAGGTGGCAGATAAAAAAAAACCAGATGGGTGAGTGCCATTTTAACAAATTTTGAATAATTTTTTTGAATACTCTAATCAGAATACTTTAAATTTTTTTGAAAGAATTTAATAGAGTATTTCGAATAATTTTTAAAGTATTTTTTTTGAAAATTTCAAAATTTATTTAGGCATATAATGAAATATTAAAAAGGGTTTTAATTTAGTATGTTTCCATTATAATCCAATATTAATTCTCTGTTGTGAATTTAATATAATGTTTTATAATATTAAACATTTTCTAAATATATAGGTAACCAATTTATTGTCACACTGTAATTTATTTCGTGTATTATTTATTTGTTTGAATGAACAAAATCTGAAAAAAAGATTCAACAGTTTTCCTAATCAAATCCAATATAATCTCTGAAAACAAACTATACAGTATATCTAAATTGTTATACGATTATATAATTGTATATACCAATAATTAATGACTTTTTGTTAGATAATTATTCTTACAAACTGCAGTTAATTTGAATAACATGTACGTGCAATTCACTCGTTGTTTCAGTGATCGTAAAATTTTTTTATTTGCATTTCGTTTGTTCCATGTATTTATATGCATACTCAATACGAACTCAGAGTTTACGGTAGGCGTTGTTTATTCGAAAAAAATAGCTTATATCGAATGCCAAGGTGAAATATATATATACCGAATTACGCCGTTGAAATGTAATAAAGATAATACTGATAATAAAAGCGAAATACGAGCAAGTGAATCGGTTTATGAAATGTTTGCGTAATTTATATTTGTAATGCAACTCTATTTATGCACCTGTAAGGTGTATGAAAAATGTAATCAAACTTAACCTAACCTAAGGCTTAATATAAAAAATTATGTACTCGTAGTTAAAAAAATTACAAAATCCTGGTTAAGGGATTAGAAACTATCCGTTTTTAAGAATTTTTGAATAAGCAATTTTAAATATGCAAGCATGAGAACCGTGAGTAATAAATAATTGTTAGTATATATGATTTTCCGGAATACCCATTATCACATTTTATTTCTAAAACAGACGATTACCTGTTTACGACTATAATAAATGTTATTTTAGGTAGCATAGGCAGATTATGTTTTAAAATATATTTCAAATTAAAAAAAGAATTAATTAAAAAATGTAATACTCCTATAAAAATAAATATAAATATATATTATAAAAAAATATACATCAAAAGAATATATGCCGAAAGTATTTAAAAAAAGAGTATAATATGTAACAACTAGTTTTAACCGTAAGTCATTATCAGTTGTGACTTATAATCTTTTTTGAATACTCTCAGTATATATATATATATATACCTATATATGTGTATTTTTTATAATATACATTTATTTTTGCATTATGTTTTGTTTAATTTGATTCGAAATTAAAAAACCGAATTTATATTTTCTATACACCTAAAAACGATTATTACATTTGTTATTATTATTATGTTTTATGTTAAATACTGAGCGGCGAATGAAGAAGCTATTGATTTTACAATGATGTTTGTATTATTTTTTATGAACACTTGGTCAATAGGATAATGGTGGTAGGTATATTGCATTTGATATATTCTTTATTTCTATAAAATGATTCTTTTGAATTCTTTTAATATTTGAAAAGATTTGGTGTATATAATGTAAGCATAACTCTTGTAACAACTAAAATTAACTATTTTACGACAAAAAACTTCAAAATTCAAAATTGCTATAAATGCGCCAAAATTGAGAGAAAATGTGTAAGCATCTGTTTGTGTTGATTTTATACTAATATACGTTTTTGGTGAAAATTGAAAGTATATAGACCATTTTTTTTTCTATTCTAGTAAAATGCTTTCCTGAAAGAACAACTATCTAAATGCTTATCGATGATTAGTGATTACTGTGTTTTAATAACGATAATCATTTAAAATTTAATACAAATTATAATTAATTTAATAGGAATAATTTAATAATTGTTTCAATTCATAGTAGGTATTTATAGGTAATTACATTTAAATGTAAGTTTGTATGAAAATTTTTTTCTCGAAAAGAAAAAAAATTTTATTCGGAAAAACAAACATTTCATATTCGTTACTGTACAATATAATTGTACCATTATTCTATATCATACTCTGTATTATATTTTCATTATTTATTAAACGATTAGCACTATAGTTTTAAAATATAATTTTATTGAGATTCTTAATATAAAAATATAAAGATTTGTTTAGTATAGAAAGGTAAATCATACACCGTTATCCTGTAGAATGAAGGTGCATACTAATTAATTTAAATAAGCATAGTTCTGTTGGGAATTAACTATTTGTCACAAACAAAGTGTATAATTCGGATACATTGTACTATGACTAGACATTTTATGCTATACGAAAAACTTATAAAGATAAATACATAAAACATTATATTATTATTACAATAACTACGTTTGACATTATTTTTTGTAATTATTTTTAATAAATTTCCGATGTTTTGAAAAAATTATTGGAAAAAGATTATTTAAATACTGGTAGAGTTAAATTAAATGAACGATGTCGTTGTAAACTTAATTTATAGAATGCCTGAATGAAACCTTTGGAGTAAATTTTTGTTCTTTAAAAAAAAATCATTGTAAGCTTATAAATTGAAACATATAAAAATGGATAGCCCTTTAAATAGGTAATAAGATAATGACATACTTAAGGATATATTTTAGATTTTGTGCTTAGCAAAGAAACCATTATTATTAGAATGATGATTATTTTTATATTTCTTTGGAATTTTTATGAAAATAATATAAATAAAGAACCCAGAGCCTAGTAGTTCTTTTAAAATATATATTATTTACTATCTTTTAATTTTATTGATTCAAAGACAAGACATGAGTGAAATTAAGTATCAATGGCTGAAAACCAATAACCAACAACTACAGCTAATAATTTATATAATAAAACTAGATTCAAAATGTAATTTTTAATTATATTAATTTAATTTTAAATAATATGGATATGTTATCTAATCGCTTATTTGGGAAGTATTTGTTATTATTCTATAGGAAAAACTACCGACATTCAATAATAAATAAATACGAATTCTGATTGTATTTCTCTTGATTGCTTTGTAAAAGTTGATGTTTAATTTCGCCCATTTGTTGTCTTAAGCTTAATAAAATTAACAGCTGTAGTTTAAAATATGTATTTATAAAATACCATTCAGCTTTTCAAATAAATGTGTTCACATTTGAGTATATACAGCTATTACATGCTTGGAAATTTTATGCAAATGATCGATAAAATTGAAGATTTTTTATTGCTTACCCTCTATGGTTTATTTTTAACCAGTAACATAATCTGGGCATTTTTCCTGAAATATTGAAGGTGTGTACTATTATCCCTATTCTTAAATAGGATTATATTTCTAAGATAGAAAATTACAGACCTATTTCAATTTTATCTCGTGTATGTAAGCGGTTTGAGTCTTTTGTTTTAAACAATATCATCGATCAACCCTATTTTTATGGACGAACAATATGGTATTCATCCTGATCATTCCTCTTTTTTATGTACCGCCGATTTTCGAAATTTTATTTTAATAACAATAACAATAAATAAAAAAATTTTACCCTTTATTTTTTATAACTTTTTGAACATTACACATACACTAATATATTATAATATATATTATTGAGTAAGAATATATAAAGGCCATTCGCTCATACTGTATATTATACATGGTACCTTGGTGTAGAGAAGATTAGGTAATAACACTCGGGTTACAAACTGGTGCTTTTTTTGACGGCACTTTTTTAGTTTAAATAAATTCTACCGGTAGCGTTCATTAATCAGAGGCTTATTATTTGCTATGAAGTACATTAAACCATAATCTAAAAAAGCATAATCGTAACATTTATTCTGATTAAATTTAGTTTTACATGTTGCTTGGACATGTTATATTATTTATTTTATAAATTATGTATGTAATATATAAATAGGTAATGCCATTGATTATAAAATAATGATTATAATATGATAGAATAGAGATATATCTTTAATACTAAATACCTATAGGTATATATAAATAATCTGGGTTTCGAGATTTTATTATTTTTCAAATTATTTATAACTATATAAAATATCTATACTTGAGTATGCATATGGAGAAATGAAATAAATATAACAATTACATGTTACAAAAAACACAATAGTTTAAATTTATACACATAAATCTAGTCTTTAAATATTAGTTACTACAAAAATGTTTTGTGAGGCCAGCTGTGTATTGTATAATTTAGAATAAAATAAAATAAAGAATGAATTTAAATGCAATGATAATATTAGGATAAGAGGGCGAAGAGTTAAAAGGACAATATAAATAATAAGAGGTAAAGATATGGCCTTAAAATAGAGAAAATAAAATAAGGTGGTATGGGCATATTGTGAGAACCTAAAAAGAGATGGTTTTAGAAGTAATTGATAATAATATATAGAAGGATGATGTGGAGGAGCATTTAATTGTTGGTCAATCCAAATAGTATAGAGGATGCAAGGGAGATGAAATAGAACTATACTATTAATTATTTAAAATTAAAGTAAGTATTAACTATATTATCGAATATTATAGACTATAATAAAATAACACCCATATATAATATAATATAATATACCTATTTTATATTTTAAAGCAAGAAAAAAAATCATTGCATTCTAAAAGTGATAAAACGAAATTTAGAATAATACTATTTTCTGATTTATAACAGTTATTCATTAATTTTCCAAAACCCAAAAATGACCTTTCTAAAATATCAATTAAAATTATTTATATTAAAAATTTGTGGGCAGCCATAAATAATTGGAAGATAAGATAAAGAACTTTTGAATAATTTGACATAGATAAACTATTGTTAAAAAAACAAATTGCAAAATATCAAGAATTCCAATGATTTTATTTTAAATAAAAAAAATACTTAAATACCTACTTCAAAATTATGTACTTTAAATTAATAAGAAAATAAATTATTCGTTGAACCATTGATTGATTATTAATACAGACTTTTAATAAAACTAAGTTAAACTAGTTAGAAAGCCATTCTAATTTACCTTGTCCCGGATTTTATACTTATTTTCTTTTTTCAAACCATTTGTGTTAAATTAATTTTTTTCAAATATTAAATTCAGCATGAATTGTAAATAATAATAAGTATTTAATATTAAAATGTTTGATGTTGAATATAAATACCTAGTATAATATATTGATAGATATTGTATCGACAGGAACGAAATGTAAGGACAGATGGAAAGACGTTGGAAAATATACACTTAAAGTTAAATTGTCAAAATCAACAATGTTCCTATAGGAAAAATGTACTTACAACTATGACAAGGACTTGATAGGACTAACTAATGAATGGACTTATGTATAGAAACTGAAAATGAAAAGTGTTCATGATAATTCTTTTGTTCATAATCGTAGTATTAAATTTTTACAATATATATATAATTGAATTTATTATCGATAATCTGATTGTATTATGTTTCCAGTCAAAAACTATAATATACCAGTAATATTGATTATGCGAGGTTGGTGTAATAATATAAGTAAATAATCTATGAAAATGAGTTTAATACCAAAGGATACCACAAGGTCTATAAAACCCTTCAAATCGCTTAGTGGCAACGATCCTTTGAAAACAATAATGTACCTACTAGTTCGTTACTAACCAAACTAATTCAAACCAATATTAAGATAAAATACCTACGTTTTATTTGCACTAAGATATGTAAAATTTTTTTGGTGGAACAAATCGTGTGGTAGAATAATACCCAAAATAATATAACAAACAATATGTGTGTAAGTTGTATTCAATAGAAAACAAATGTGAATTCAATGCTGACTGACGAGAGAGACTTGATATATTTTTACACTTTAAAATTATAGTTTAAAATGTATTATGAGTTGAGATTCTTTTATAAAACGTCTTATACGCTATAGATATTATAATATGTTACATTTATTGTGTTATAAGCGTATATTTATTATAAGCGGAGCGAGGAATGTATTGGTTTTACAATGTTTTCTTTATTATTATTATTGTTTTATGGATCTATACACTTTTTAGGTAGTATGAGTAAAGTAGAAATTTTCAAGTACAGATACCTTAAATAAATATTTCATTAGACGTATTAAACCATTAAAACAGTTTTCTTAAAATTGTTTTAAGTTAAAATCATGTCTTAAATGATAACAGGGAGAATGGATAGATTAAAATGTATATTATATTTTTTAAAAATGTGTATTTCTCTAAATTTTTTATCCACTATGAAATAAAATAGGCATTTATTGGTTTGAGTATAAAATAAAAGTTTTTTTGTCTAAATCTAACGATGGAGCATAAAATCTGGAGTGTATGATGTTTAGAAAATATGTATTTATTGCGCAGTAATTATAAATCATGAAATGTACATTTTAAATAGGTAAGAATATAAAAAAAATAACAAAAACCATATAAATATTATTGGTAAAAAAGACATTTTTTTTTTACGTTTCTTAAACTTATAATTATTTTATATTAAATTGGTATATTAATTGGGTTTACATAAAATATTTGAATAAAGGTAACAATTAATTTTACAATATGTTTAATACGAATATTATATAGAATAGGTAAAATTAATCAATATTCGAATTGGAATGGTTTCTTTCATTTTGGGTCGAATATGACAAATGAAAATAATAATATTTCATTTACCAATTTTACTGTGCACATATTGAAAGTTAATATAATACAAAGAATTTATTGTATAATTTATATTTTAATATATTATTAGGTATTTATTGTGTTACAGCTTATTTAAATTATATGGTGGTCTACACATTTACTTTCAGTAAAACAAAAATTGTTTGAATAATATTAAATCATCAAAGAAATTTAATAAATGTCGATGAAAGGTATATTTTGGTTGAAAATTTTAATTAATTCTAAATCAATTACCAAGGCTTTTATTTACAAAATGACAATATTAATTATTCGTATACATTTTATTATCTTACAGTAATTACCATATTTTATCAAAGTGATTTTATCGATATCATTATTTATAATTATTAATAATAATTATCCATTTTAACTTGTTGATAATATGATTTCAGGTAGATTATTGCCGTTTTTGGTGTAAGTATAAGTAAAAATATAAATTATAAACACAAAATATAGAAAATAAAATATAATCAAGCACGAATTTATGAACAGATTTGAATAGATTTTATGTATATTCCTCTACATGAATTCTATATTAAAAATTATGTATGTTCCAAGTAACAAATTATTATTTAATTAATTCTGAGTAAATGATTTTTTTTAAATTTTGAAAATTATATATATTTATTGATTTAGGATATATTTTTCAATATATACTAAACATTAAATAAATATTGAATAAACCAAATAATTGTATTTCTAATAAACATTAAATATTAAATGTTAAAATCCAGAAAAGAAAAAATGAAGATTTTTGTGCGACAATTTCCAATTAGATATAACTTGAACTCTGTACTTTCCTCAAACTACCTATACACTACCAACCAGCCTACTTATATCGGGGATTACTTTTTATTCAAAACTCCAGGCATATAAATACAGTACATAGTAAATTACATACTCGGCGGCTACAGAATATCTGATCAATTTAAACGGAAAAAAGATCCATTAAGGGATTAAAGATATAGGGAAACATTTCTGAATATGCTTTTAATGACATCAACTATTGTTAAGAAAGGAATTTTTAAAATTTTACCTTTAAGGTGAAAAAGCGGTAGGGGTGGTCAATTATTATTTAATGATAACTACTTCTCATCAAAAGTTGTCATTTGCAAAAAATATTCCTTTAATAACATAGATATATGCACAGAAGAGATATCTTAAAATTCGACATTTAAGGGGAAAAAGGGATGGGAGGTAAATTATTTTTCAATGCCTAGCCCAAACTAATTGTCATAGAAAGTTGACATATTCAGAAAATATTTTTTTAATATTATAGATACACGAATAAAAAGGATTTTTGAAATTCAACCTGTAAGAGGAAAAGGGGAGAGGAGGTAAATTATTATTCAACGCCTAGCTCAAACTACTGGTCGTAGAAAACATTAATTAAGTAGTATAATTATTCATGGGAGTACTGCGAAGTCCCAGTAATGCATTTCATATAAGCATATAACTATAAATATGATATATAGGTACTATATAATATTAAACATATAAATACTAACATATTTAATTTAACAATATTATATAATATTAAATAATAAATGTTTATTCATTATTAATTATTGATTTTAATTTATATACTTGTTTCTTAATAATTATAAAAATTGAACAATAATTGTACATTAAATATTTTTATATGAGTTATTCATTTATTCAACATCATTTTTAAATATTCAATTTCAAATCAAAAACCAATATTTATTAATATTATACATTGAGAATTGTTACCTAAGAATATAATCTCTTAGTATGGTCTCTACATTAACACGAGATTTTGAAGACTAGTTATTATTATATGAATAACTGATTTTATAAATTTTATTTGTCTTATAATTTTTATAGAATTTTATAGCGTGTTTATTGTTTAAATATTCTATTCAAATTTGCTAAAAATTCTCAAAAAATAACCTTTAAAGTTAAATTGATTTTTAAAATCCTAAAGTTTGATACCATGCCAAACAACTCAATATTTGTATTTATTATTCTATATAAATTTCAGACAACAAAAAATAAATCGAACAAACCCAAGACATTTCCAAATTTTTAATTTATGTTGTAATAATGATTTAGGGAAATTTACTTTAGAGAAATATTTTAATAAGAGTTTTACTATTCAGTACAGCACTGTTATATATGAATAGTATTTCGAAAATACTACTATATTAAAAATGATAAGATAACTTTCATTCATCAAATCAAAAATGTGATGAAAATTTTTTTTTAAATAATCATATTAATGGTTTTAGAAACAAAAGTAAAATGCTTTTCTTATAAAATACGAAGATTTAAAATTATGTTTAATTTTTATTACACTATAAAAATTATATCCCCAAATTAAAATGATGCACGTTTCAATCAATTTTTGATTTTCCGTTAGATTTTACCTCGATCGAACAAATAATAAATATTCGGACTAAGGTGAAATTTATTATGTGACCAAATTATAATGAACTTGTGTTAAGAATGAAGTACAATACATATTACTAAACGTAGTTATATTTGGTTAATGCAGGTTTTTCATGATTGTAAAATTATCTATTATTACACATTACACATATTACTATTGTGGCCATATCATAATTTTGCTACTCAAAAATACAATATTCTCTACCATCCATATATTTTTTCCTATTCATTATTCTGATACGATTCGTATTTATTATTATAATTTATAACGAATGTTGAGATTTTCTAATATTTTTATCAATTTTACTACAAAATAAATAAATATAAAATTTTTATGAGCAGAGGCTTAAAAACCAATTGGGAATCTTAACGGAAAAATTGTTTTTGGACTCAGATTTACTCGACAGCGCCACTGGTCATTTTTCTTTTTTTTTTTTGTTAACATGCATGGACGAGAAAAACACATATCTACACACATAGAGATAGGTTTTCTTTTGAAGTTGTGTGGGGGTATGTGTGTTTTGTTTTTGTATTTTACGCCTTTTCGGTTCGCAATCATTGCATTCAATTTCAAAAAAACAACAAAAAAATAAAATAAAATAAAATAGTTTCAAAGAATAATTCTAAGTAGAACATTTCAATGATATTTTGAAATACTATACATCAAACATAAACACGAAATTATTTACTGCAATTCTTAATGAAAATAAAATAAATTCTATTTCTGATGTATGTATTTGTAATGTATATTTATTTTTTTATATGTGTGGTATCTATAGTATATATTATTTTAATATGTTTTAAAACCCAAAATTCTATGATTACAATTTATCGATTTAATATATTAATAATTTTGAAAAATAAAAACCTATATCCAAATATAAAACAAATTTGTAATGAACTTATGTCTATAATTATTAGATTTAACCTGGCATTGTGTTTGATATTAACCTATTTAAATTTAATTATGTTATACAATAATGTTTAGAATCTAAATATTGAATAAAAGATAAAAACATGATAATAACATTTTCATAATAGCTGATTTATTTTATTAATTATTTATTTACGTATAAATGTAGATATAAATGTCCGATTGTGTATCTTTTAATTAAAGGTACTAAAAAAATGGTTTTGAAATGTTTTTATCAATCCTTTTTCTATATTAATTATACATCTATGAAAATATTTTAATAATTTTCGCATAAATAAAGTACCTAATATTTATACAATTAATAATTATTATAGCACATATGATGTTTGAACACAGATAATAAAACAATAACCAAATTGGAAACGTATACTACTCGTAATTATATATTTGTAATCATTAGAGGCCGGATTTATATTCTCTTAAAATCCTTAAAATATGATGTTTTTATGTCACATAAAATAGGCAATATATTCTCTTAATATTCTTTTAAAATACCAAATATATGATGTTTTATGTCCTTAAATATGCAAA